>JAGFPH010001971.1:163921-178070 GCA_018207615.1 Philaenus spumarius
ATCAGTGTATTATTACATTAAATTACACAACAGCTGTAGCGGCCAACTAGCAGTAAAAAACACCGCATTTATTATTACGTTTGTTAAGCAATTTAACTCAGTAGTTAAAAAAGATAAATGTAATCAAACAATTTCAAGCAGTAAAATATATGTTTACTTAAGTTTGTCCTAGTATTTCCTTTCCAGTTTTGCATTTCATTATAAATAATATCAACTGTAAATTAACTATTCAGAGGTTAATGTCCACTCTGAGGATTTTCTTCAGAGCAAACCCTAAAAAAAGCTTTACAATGTAGTAAATGTAGTTGTAACAAACTATAATGTGAAGACGATATTTATGTTTTAATGGTTTGCAGACGTTATAAATCGAATTGTGTTCATATTTTAAACTATTTTTTACATGATTTGATAATTAGAGCAGTTTTGTTTTAGGTTTTAGGGTACTTTCATTTCTACCATTCTCAAAATAAAACTAATTTTTAAACATACTAAAAAATTGCACGCAAATGTTTAAAAAGAATTCTGCTTAACAGGTGGAAAATTATTTCATATGTTGTTTGTAGAAATACAATTTTATAGTAACAAAAACTAAATATGTTGTTCATTATGTTTATTATGCGTGTCATTTTGACGGACATATAAAGAGGACACTAGTGGATGTTCAGTAATTAAATACGTTTTCGAATATTTGTATAAAAATAGGCCAATTTCAGTTCTTTCAGCCTAGTTATTGTCTATATTATAGTAAATTAGGGGAAAACTATACACATATAATCATGTTATGTTTTCTTTATAATAACCCCAAAACTAAGATGGTAAATAATGTTAAATGTCCAAATCAAATTATTTCGTATATTTAAAACAGCAGTTATAATAAAGGTTGCAAGAACCAGCAAGGCTCAGGTCCACGCTTTAATAAAAACCTAAACTAAAAGTTAGAAATCCAAATAATTGCTTCAAAGTTTGGAATCAGCTGTTAATGGAAATATTAGAGCAAACAGCTGTATTATCTGTTATTTTATGCAATTGGTAATAAATGTACATACATGTGTTGGTTCATTAGTCTAGGCATAACCTAAGGATATTTTCTACTAAATTTACGAATATTGAAATAAAAAATATTTTTATCAAAATTAATTATAGCCTATGTTACTCAGGGATAGTGCAACTTTTTATTAGTAAAACTATTTTTCAATCGGTCAGTAGTTCCAGAGATTACCCCCTACTGACAAACAAACAAACAATTTTTCCTCTTTATAATATTAGTATAGATTTGTGCAACATGTGTTTCGTTATTTTACTCTATGATTTAGTATTTCATGTTAAACACAAATTATGAGAAACGTATGTAGCTCTATAGGGAAGTAAAGTGAGAATATTCAATATAATTCCACCATTTTGAATACAGATTTAGCGCTTAGTTGCTTCTAGCAAACCCAAATGCTGGACTGAAGAGAGAAGAAAATCCATCTTTATCTCCTCTTAATATACAGGGAAATTGAAAACGAATATATTTTGCTATCTCAAAGAGAACTTAACAGATCGATGCATTTGTAAAGATACTGATTATACGATTTATTGTATGACACTGACATGGCGTGTTTAATAAATACATAGTCGACTTAAAAAAGATATAAATACAAATTATGTTACTCATTATGAGATCGAAGAACTAATAACATTTTTTTAAATTCCTATTCTAGGTTTACTTATTACAGGAAAAGAGAGGAAAGTTAGGAAGTGAGAAGTATAGGACAATATACAATTTCAGCTACTCAATTCAATTCGGTGTCGTTAAATTGGTATTTTATATTCAACTAAACTTCAATTGTGCGACGTAGTTATATTGGTTGTAGAGACAAAATCGCTACATGTGAGCCTTCTACTAAAGTAGTTTAAATGTGCTTATAATAATTTATTTCAGTAAAAATTGTTACGACCAACAAGAAAAATTTAAGTTGTTACGAAAACTATTTTTGCGTTACAATATTTGTTTTCAGAACACGTCCTCCTTTCAAGAATTCGAAGGAACAGTTTTAGAGTATGAACCTATAAGCACAATTTCGCTTAATTTTCATTGTTACTAAACGAAACAAATTTTAAAAATCTTTCATGTAATGTAGAGTTGGAGCACCAAATCAGTTAAATTATTAATTGAATACAAATTTTGTTAAATCTGAAACCACTGTTGAATGACATTTCTTCTCTGTAAACACTTTTTATACAGAAACTATTTAATACAGTAAAATTGATAGTAACAACTTCTAAAACTGTGATTTTATCCCATAATGAATAAACTATCACACAATAACTATCACACACTAAACTTTACACATTTAATAAACTTTGTCCGCCTAATTGGGCATGAAATAGAATAATTACACTAATAGGAATCGTTCATGCAGCTAATGAATTTATGTGGAAACTACCACAATTGCTGGAGCAAGAATAATAATTATTGAAATAATTCTAGGAAAGGAGTGTTTTAACTTCGGTTTGAGTTGGTAAAACTAAATTGTATTTTTAAATAACGTTTTCTTCTTTTATTGAAAAACTATAACTTTTTATTAGAACTATAAAGGGAATTATTTTGTACATTTAGTAACTATTATAAAAACTTATTTGCAAAAATGTGAACATACATACTTTTATACAATGGAATCAGAAAGATTTGCAGAGAACTTCGGATTTAATTTTATTTATAAAAAGAATACGTCATATAAAAGTAAGCCAGATCTGAAATTGCATAGTTTTCCATATTTCAATCAGTTAGATTTTTACACAAAAAAGTAGCCTTATAATATAGCTGTAGACATTTATTAAGTTCAGGTTAAAATTCGGCACTTACATTAAGAACTTTAAGTTTTCTAAGTCCACGAAATTGAAAGATATTATTTTCCATTTGTTTTAAAAGAAGCGTGTTAACACTTTTAACATAAAATATCTCAAAACCCTGTCAACGTTACAAGAATTTTAGGCACCGCACTGAATTATTCCTATACCATTACAGTTAACTAACTACCCAAGAGTTAACTAAATACCGCAAAAAACCCATCATCATATGGAATTTTTAAGGGTCTGCTGTAGTAGCTTGTTATCTTGATAATGACCCGATCTAGAGCCACTTGACTTATCAATGGGTTTTCTCGATTTTAGTAGTACCGGACCCACGAACTAATTTCAATCTATTCCAGTTTCGTCAATTTTTGGAATATCAACATCAAATTTGTTTTACAAGTTGAATACACCAGTATAAATATTCTTAGTAAGTATGAACGATTTTTTTCATGTTATTTTTAAAAACGAGGTTCTTGAAAATAGTCTTCTGTTTTACCTATCTCGTTTTAACTATAAAACTTTTGGATCCAACGACTCCATTTTCGACATTATTGAACATATCGATTTAAAAATTGGTACAGAAGTTAGAAACACAATTGTTTTTTGCTATACTAATTTTAAAAACTATATTTAAAAAATTGACTTATCTGCAGCTGATCAACTCAAGGGTTTTGATGAAAAATTTAAAAAGGTCTAAAATTATACTTTTTTAAGTTACTTGTGCTTTTGAAAGTAAATAATAAAAAGGTTTATACTCCTTGATCTTGTTTGAATCTATATGTTATATATAACTTGTAAAAAACTTTTAGGTTGATATTTTGAAAAGGTTCTAAACTGGAGCCGTTTAAAATGAGTTGGTAGATCCGGTACTAATAAAATCGAGAAACCCATTGATAAGTCAAGTGGCTCTAGACCGGGTCATTTTCAAGATAACAAGCTGAGACTCAGCATAAATGTTTAAAGTATATATTTTAACTCCTATGTCAAGTTTCAATTCGATATATCAAAATTCAGCCAATTTATAATGAGCCAACGCTTCATATATGAATGAGATTTCAACTTTTAGTGATTTCCCCTGCTGCAAATTATCGAATTTCTTCCAGACAAACCATTACCAAAAAAAATGTTTTTCGATTTTTTTCGACTTTGGGAAATCGATGGACTGGTAAACTTTTTTTATGTTAATCTACATACTTTAAGGTACTTATAAAAAAAATCAGCCGTATTGTAAATTACTGGAACTTTTGGTCTAAAATTACCCCTACCGACTAGCCTACAAGCAATATATTTGGATTATATATATATATATATAGATATTGATTTTTAAAGTAATAATCTCCATAAGAAAGGTTTGAAGATTAAATATTTAAACTGACTGGTAAGAAATATTTAGCTTAATAATTTTTTAACCGATGGCTAACTTTATCACTATTATTCCAGACAAAAGGCTAAATCATTTTAAAAGGAAATAAATGCAGCTCAACGAAACAAATATGTCTCAATGAAATATACGTCTTGTCACTTTATCCAAAGTACTAACAATACATCAAAGCATTGTAAAATAAAGATTTTACACAACATGTTATAAGTGACGTTAGAAAAATTATCGCATTCTGTACGTTAGAACGAAAAATAATAAAAGCATTTTTATCGTAAGTGACTGCACATACCTCAGTGTAGCCTCGCACAGGGAAATTTCCCGATACTTCAGTGATTTGATGTTTGGACGCAGATTGCATATTTTCTGTCTTATTAGAATATACTTTAGTATTAGATTACCTAAATTATATTCTGAGATTAAGAAGAATTTCGTAAATCAAAATATTGCTTTGACTGTAAAGAAATAGTGTATTGATATTCAAAACGAGTCTAAAATAACAATTAAATTATTCGACGTTTTCATTTTACATATTTGTTTTTTGAAGTGAACACTTCTATTGGTCACTTTCCCACGTTGAGCACTTTCGCTTGACTGTGTTTCTGAAATGACGCGTCTCGCAAAATTTCTGCTGAGACACAAGTCAGGGCGTGAAGAGGGAAGAGGCGATACTAGAATATATAGACAAGTAAGCGCGTGGAGAAGGAATAGATGATACATAGTATATAATAATACGTTATTACAATTATTATAGTACTAATATATTATAATTTAGAATAGTGACCTTTATAATGTAAGCATTATTTATTTAGTGACTAAAGAGTTTGAGTGAGGTATTAGTGTATGCACTCTACATAGAATTCTAAGAATAATTCAATATCTAAGGCATAATTATAATAATAATTATTATTATTATTATATTTGTGCTTTTTAAGTTTTGTAATAAAGATTGATTTTTTTCTAGCTAAAGTAAGTTTAGACAAAATTTTACATTTTGTACATTTTGACAAAGTAATATTTTAAATTGTTTTATTTTACTGTAACTTATTATTACTCATTTAAATTTAGCTTCATATTACAACAATGGAAGTCATACACGTTAATGTAGTATCTAATCCTCACAGAGTAGTTTCTTCTAGGCCAGATGGCCAATGCTTATTCTACTCTTTGTGCATGACACGATCACTGGGGTTTGAGGTGAGAACCAGAGTTGTTAGTCATGTTTCAAACAATTTAAGAAGGTTCAAACCATATACCTTAAAAGTAACAGGAGATATTTATTAAACAAAAAAAGAATATATGGCGGATATGAGCAAACCGGTAACTTTTGGAACCTACTGTGAAATTCAAGCAGCATCCGAAATATTTTTTATGAATTTCAGGTGTACAGACATGGTTATTAGTTGTGGGAGAGTTTTGGTGAACCGATTGAGGGAGTAGGGAGGCTATGGTTTACTAGGGAACTGACGAGTGGCCACTTTGATGTTCTCATTCCTCTCACACCTTCTTTACTTGACAACTCAATGGATATTGGTGTGGAGGAAATAGAGTCAGCTTCCCAATTCCAGGTTTCAGACGATGATCTCCAAATTTCTCAAAAAACGAGGGAAAAAAAGACGAAAGCGTTTTTGTAATACAAATCGCGTAAAAGCACATAGGCAAGCAGTAAAAAAAACCACTGTCTCAAAATACACACAGAATCAGCTAAAATACTTTGAGATGTAACATTTTCTGTAGGTAACCATATTATTGCAATAGCAAGCATTGTCCTGTCAGCTAATAGACAAGTAAGAGCGTGGAGAGGGAATAGGCGATACATAATATATTATAATACGTTATTATAATATTATAATTATTGTTATAATAATTATCCCTTACATATTGAATTATTCTTAGAATTCTATGTAGAGTGCATACACTAATACCTCACTCAACATCATTAGTCACTAAATAAATACTGCTTACATTATAATGCTCACTATTTTTCGCATACTTATTATAATTATACTATTATTACATAATATTATTATAATTATAATAATATTACTATATTATAATATTATATTATGATATAATATTTATTGACAATATATTGACTTGTGTAATTTGTTGACCTTTATTCTCCTCTAATATTAATACTGATAAAAATATAAACTGGTCATAGAAGTTATCACTTCCAATGTGTGGTATTAAGCAGCATACCCAGTTTTTTTTTTTATCTCACAGAATCCAACAAGAAATCCAAGCACTACTTCGAAATTAATACTTATTTAATATAGCAAAAAAAGTCTAAGAATAAGAAAGTAAATTAATTTCCCCTCTCTTCTCCGTCAAAGGGATTGAAGCCATGATACGTAATGCATTTTCAATTTTCATTGATTCATTGCTGAAACCTACAAATTTACTGTTGGAAGTAAATTGAATTTCGTAAGACGTATAATGTTCCAGTACTAACTCATTTTAAAGGGTTTTGAAAAAACGTGGGTTTATTGAGGATGTAGTTTGTAATTTTCCTTTTTGCTATCGTTAAAAAGTTACACCTATGTTAAGTTTTATTTTTCAAGGTTTCTTAGTTTTATTTATGTAAATCTTTTTTTTTTATCGAACTAAGTTATACATGCTATGAAAATATATATATTTTAAATTAAGTTCTTCGTATTTACTCCTCCGTATTGAAAGAGAAAATAAATGCGATAGCTATTTTTGTTTTGGGTTTTTGTTTGTTTTTCCGCTTTACTCACACGATATTATTTCCAAAATGTTCCCTCTGATAATTTGTATACAAAATATTAAAAATTCTGCGTTACATTAAATTTTAAGCAATAAATTTTATTAATTCAATTATAGATAGGTCGAATGTATTTAGCCTAGTATAAACAAATATAAAAACCGTTATTGTAGCTATAGTAATAGCATAATGAAACGTTTAGTAATGTGTGTAGGGTACTAATCCATGTCTTAATTTAGTTAAACCGTAATTTGTAACATAAAATACGTGACCAAATATTTTTCAATACAAACATCTACAGAAAATACAAAAAGGATTAATGTGTTACTGTTATATTTTTATTATAATGGCGGTTTTTAAAACGGTAATAATAAAAGCTTTTAATGTTTTTATTATTGTATTTTACAAAGACAAATTAAAATCATAAGTTTAGTTCATTCAAATCAGCCAATAAATGTATTTTATTTCTCTTGGTATATTTAAATCCACTCTATGTACTGAATAAAACTAGACGGGTAAGAAACTAATTTTAAAATAATAATGGTGTATAATAACAACTAAATTTTTAAAATCCTACAAGATTTTTTATTGGAGTTTGAATTGTATTAAACAAAATCAATGAACGAATTGCATCTGTTGCGGTCATTAATTAAAACTTGTTCGTTCAAAGGTACCCTCAGTTACTTGTAGTGCAGTGGAGAAATTTCCATAAAAGAAATTTACTAACTTACCCAATTTGTAAAAAAAATACTTTTGATTATATCATTGAAGTAAATTTAATATAAGTCTCATTAAATATATATTCACTAAATTTTAAAAATTATACTGCATTTCCAAAATGCTCTACTTTATTGCTGAATCAAAGCTGTAGTTATTAAAAATAAATTTTGTTCGCTGTTTTGTTTAGTTGCTATACTCTTTTTAGCGTTGATTAAACATTTCAGATCGGTATCAGTTAAGCACGCAATTGATTATCCATCAATAATTATTATTCATGTGTATTTGTTATTTCTGACATATATAAGTACGTTTACTCATTTTTATTTCATAAACGTTTAAACAAATATTTAAAAGGTAATATTTGAAAGAGTAGGCAATATTTGGTTTATTGATGGAAGTAATAATAAACAAACGAAAATCAATGACCAAAATATTCAGTTACTTTATGTGGAGACTGCTAGTTATCAATCTTAATTTTTATTTTTGTAAAAATACTACTCTATAATAGGCTGGACAAAATAATTTGATCGTATCAAAAAATTAAGTTGGTCTAGTTTTGGTCAATTAATTGCAGACCTAGAGCCCATAAAAACCTGTATATGATTTGACACCAACCACCACTCATGCAATTACCCGTATTCACAAAAAACTCGCAGCCTATCAAAGTTTTCTTTGCTGTCTCATCAGAGTCCCTCTCAACCCAGACCAGTACAAGAAGGATCTTAATACTGTACTATCAAACAAATAACCGAAGCGAACGGATACAAACCCTCGATAATAGATAACATACTTACTAAACACAAGAGGCCAAAACTCAGTCGTGACAAAAATAAAGAACAATATGTAGCTATAGAACATTTGCAGCAACCCTGAACATACATTAACAAGAGAACTATAGAAGTAAAGAATAAAACTAGTAATGAAAACAGCAAATCCCTCAAGAAAGTTTTGACACCAGTAGTAGACACCACGTAGTAATATGTGTAAATTGTTAGTGAAATTAGTTGTGTAGTTTTTGAGCAGATAGAAAAAGTAAATCTATAAATGATTACTTAATTTTAAGGGTAGTTATACCATTGCATCCCTTCCACTTAAGTAATCGAATTAAAAATTGCTTTTTATATCACTTAAGAATAATATTTACAATTTTAGCTTTAAAGCTTTTAGGATAGCGAGTTTTTATTAAAATTAGTTGAGTAATTTTTGAGTACATAGAACAAGTAAGAGTATGAATTATTATTTAATTTTAATAGTAGTTATCCCATGTCATCCCTTTGACTTAAGGGTCGGCCATGTTGGCTGACACTCCATAACTCCATATTAAAGTGGTTCCAAATTTGCTAAGATGGTTGCTATGGTAATGAATGTAAACAAACATGTGTGCTTAGTTTTTGATCCGAACGGCTGTTTTATCTGTTAAAATGAACACCCGAATTTTCACTATTTTCATGCTTTATAATTAAAACTTTGCTAAATCTTTTCTTGTTGTGCGTTTATGAGCCTTTTATGAGTTTTCGTTGAAAATTGGGTTTTATCTCACTTAAGGATAACATTGCATAATGTTAGCACTACAGCTTGTAAGAAGTTTAATTTATATTTATTGTGCAAAGGTAGCAATGGCCAAACTCGATCACAGTAAACGAACATCATCAACAAAGTAATTATAAATTGATCATTGTTTCACGAAAAATACAAATTAAATAAATTACAATAATTAATAATAACACATAACAGTGTACAATACATAAGTACAAAACTAATTCTTCAGCTTGAAATTGGTTTTAAAGTGACATAATCACTATCATAACACTTCACAGCTCAAATAAGACAAATAATGCTACAAAACAATGACTTTTACAACAGCTGTTTCATTGTTGAATGTTTTATCAGTAGCAGCTGATTAATATTATTGGTATCTTACAACTGATTTGGTTTAAAAGTGATTTCACCTTGAATAAATTATTTTCTTATTCTTAGTAAGTTTAATTTTTTTAATTTAAATTCATTACTTAAAAAATAAACCATCTTCTATTCGTTGTCCTGCAAACTTGTTTTTCATCTGAGGCTGCTTATTTTATTCTAAGTTATTTCATTGCTCTAATCATGTTAATTATCAAAGTTTAGGTCGTTAATGTCAATTAGTATTTTTAATCACGTTTCAAAAAGAAACTTTTAAAGTTGTACAAGAATACTTATAGATAGATATATGCGATACGTTTTTCTTTGATTATTTCGACCCGCGATTTTGCGTTTTCGCTCATTTGACTGACGATAACTTAAAACTGATTTATATATTCAAAACGGGTTCGACCATAGTTTTTTCGTCATATTTTACATTAAAATCATGTATCACACGACTACCTTCCTATTAAAAAAAAAAGTTCGTTGGAAAATGGTTGAAAAAATGTCAAACTAACCAAAAATTGGTTCTTTTATGGCTGTGAAAAACTGCATTTGTTTCTACCTCATAAGGCCCTTACATTTTTAGATTTTAGACCCGTTTCCAGACTTTTCAAACACCCTGTAAATTATATACATATTTGGTTATCTTATATTGATAACAAACAGTTCCCAAAGTAAACAAACTTCCTTCTCTCTCTCTCTTCTGTCAACGGAATCGCAACCATTCTCCATAATGCGTTTTCAACAATCCTTGCTTCGATGCCAACACTTAGCAGTTTATTGAATGCAGTTTATTTGTACGGACAATGCGAACGAATATCACCACTTATAGTCGGTTTTAAACTGAGATTTATTTTTATTCTTGTTTGAGACTCCAAAACTTGTTGTTTGAAGAATATTATATAATTTAATATATATGTTCATTAAATTAGAATAAGAGGTAGGTAGAAGTAAGTTTTATTTTTTATCTTTCAGTAAATAAATATATATTTTTTTATGAGGCAGTCGAAGTGAATTTGAATAAACTACTAAAACTTCGTGATTATTATTAAAAATCTGGATCTCTCCTTCTATTACATCAAAAGAAAAAAAAAACTAACGTAAGTACTGAGTTTAAAAACTATTCAAATTAAAGTAAGTCTTATATATTTTTTAAATTGTTTTGACGATTGCTAATTCGATTTTCAGTTTCGTAAAAAATGTGCTTTCAGTAACGTTTAAATCAATAAACCTCTCTTCCAAACAATTCCTGTAGTGACTAATTTCAAAGAAAATTACAATAACGGCCAAGCTAAAGTGTTATATATGAAAAACGTACAAGCAACGCCTTCATATAGTTAAGAATAGATTCTTTTAAAAATTCAAGTTTACTTTATTTTTACATAAATTCTTATCCAGAAGATGTTCACTTTTACTTTTGAACATGTTAAGAAAGTATTTGTGCTAAAACTGAAAATTTTAATTTAAAACTTCGCCTCCAAATATTTCAAACGTGTGTTAAAGCTCGAGGAAAATGCGTGTATTTCGAAATTGTAAATGATAAAATCAAGTCACTATTTATATTTTACATATTCTGAAACAAATACGAAATCCCACTTGGCCACATTATAATTGACAAAATATTTGTAATTAAGTTTTTAGGAATATCAGCAGCACCAATAAGTGAACAAACATCATTAGATTAAATTTATGTATTTAGATTTGTACAGTTTGCAGAATTTAAATCTGTCTGAGATAACATTAAGCCATTCATAGACTCGTAAATTTTGCCACTTTTTATGATTTTATTGAACTATTGACAAAATGCTGTTCACAATACACAGTGCTGTTATTTATTGTTTTCGATCCCGAATCATCATAAGAATAATTTGTTATGAAACTAATCTTTATTCTCTTTTCAGTAGTTTTGAAGACATTATGAATAATTTCTAAATAATAAATAATAGGAATACGTATTTTAAGAGATGGGTTCAACTGGCCCAAAATTCAATCAGTCTAAAAACGACAGAAGATCAACTGGCCCAAAAAAATGAACAAAATATAATAGTTTGGGCTAGTTGAGCTTTGGGCTGTTTGACCCGCTTATATTAGCGAAAGGTTCAATCAGCCCAAACTAGCTTGGAGTTCAACCAGCCCAAAACGTAAACAAACAATCTCATACAACGCCCGGTTCACAGCTCACACCTACTCCGAACCAGCATAGGAAAATGTCTCGTCCGTGTTTTGTAGTAAAACTCTTAGAAAATTTAAAAAGTATGAAATAAATCCCTTGCCTCTGGTAACAGGTTGAAGAGTAAACAAAATCTCCTCTCATTATGTTCTAATTAACCTTTTGTTTCAATTAGCCTCCAGGTAAACACAGCGTAAAACAGCATGTAAACGAACTACCCTTGCGGTAAGTATTGGGAACAAACTAGTTTACACTTAATTTCTACTGAAACCCACTAGAAATTCGCCCCAATTATCATATTTAGTTTGGGTGGGGTGTCTTTTGAAATAAATTTTTATTTTTTTAACAAACATACGTCGTCTGTTGTCCTTAAAGGTATTTTAAATTTAAACGTGTTGAATAAAAGACTATAGTTACTTAGGCCTACTCCCGTTTAAAGACGGATGTACACTAAACATACAAAGTTTTGGTTGTAGTATTTTACTTACTAATACTGAACAGTTCCACTCTCAATGGTGTACTGTTTCAAGTATTTTTCCTATTTGGGAACATTTACACAAATTTGAACATATACATTTAGAATTTCGGGAAATTAAAATGCTAATGTCTATAAAACTTCAAATACCAATTATTTAGATCAAACAGAATATTAAATCAAAAGGCTTTTAATTAGATCCCTTTAGTAACACATTGTTTCTATTTTTTTATATAAATAAAATTTAAAGCCAGCAAGTCATCTTTGTATAGTTGTGGTTTTATTAGTTACAAACTGTATTAACAATGATTATTTACTGAACAGTGCTTACATCAACTGATATGTTACACAGTTTAATGCCACCACATTTGTCAAGTCGTGTTTGACATAAACTCTATGAATACGTTTAATGACAGCGTGATATATTGGCTAGGCGTAATACGTCATTCAGTATACAAACACATGTCATGGGCAAGTAATTATAAATACTAACCCTGCTAGATAGTGATAACCATTTCATCCTTTTTGTATAAAAGTATCCGATAATAATGTAAGTCTGATTACTGAATTAACCACATGTATACTGTTTTATATTAGGAGCAATAAATTCAATCAGGATTGTAAGGCAAGTGATACAGTTTATTTCCATGACTAGGGTTTATATTAAGTAGAATAATAATCTGTAATTCCTTGTGTGGTCTTATGAATTTTATTCGCTGAAGATTTTACATCGATTTTACATAACTAATACCAGAGTAGTTCAAGAAGATGACGGTTCTCCGAAACGCACATTAGTTAGTAAGCTATCGCAACGATTGGCTGAAGATTGTACTCAACTTGATTGTGTAGATCCTGTTCTTGACTAACAAAATAGAAAATTGCATGCGCAAGGTTGTGTAAAATAACTTTAATCTTAAAGACACATGTTACTTTTAAATCCTTTTTGTTTACTTTATTCTTGGCAGAAACCCACATACCTTCTAAAAAAACCATCTAGGCCTACAAACATAACACTAAATTTTACACTATGACTATCTTGGGATATTGATCTGAATGATTGCTATTTTAATAGAATCATAAAAGTTTGAGCTTCTGTTAATTTACAAATCTAGACCTAGTGACGATGAAAACTTAATTAACTTTTAAAGTGAAAAATAATATAGACTAGACTAAATAACTGTATTTAAAATAATTGGAGTTAAATCATCGATTTTCTAGGCCTAAGATTAAAATGCACGATCTTTTTATGTTTAACAAAATAAATTTTATTTCTTTAAGTAAAATGTTGACTTTTGTAGGCTCTGTTTATTTACCAAGTTGAAAGTCCCTAACTGCAAATACACAGTTAGCTACAGATTATTGTTTGTAATGTGACAGATACCCTCCACCTTCTAATATTTAATAATAATAATAATAATAATAATGTAATATAAAGTAATATAATAGATTAGGTAGAGATGCAGGTTTATTATATGGCTGATATCGATGTTTAGAGTAAAGTTAGTTGGTTGGAAGCATCAAGAGATGCAATAGTCAGTTTGAGAGAAACCACGTCCGTGAGTAGAATGGGGGGAATTATTCTTGCCTTTCCCTTATGTGTGAATAGTGTTAGTTTAGTTTAGTACGGGACCAGCAGAGAGTTGATTTAATAAACAATGTTAAATCAACTACCCGTTTACCAATTTCTTTAAATGGGTTTTTACATCCATAGATTGAAATATTATATAGATGTGATGCATATTGTTTTGTAGAGCAAGTTCTGATCTTTAATTTGATGTCCAATTCGAATGATTTCATGTTGTTAGGTTGGCACAAGTTGATTTAGAAAACCACGTTTTTAGACTTTCAAGCCGACCATTTCTGTTTAGCGTATCTACCGAGTAATGTAAGTAGTGTTGTATTGTGTTCATAAAAAGTGGATATAAAGTGTTTATTAGT
>JAGFPH010001971.1:178470-197524 GCA_018207615.1 Philaenus spumarius
ACGGGCTTCCTAATTTTCGCTATAGCATTGCCAGTTCTAGGGTTAAAGAACCTTCTCACCACCAACCATCCTGACAACGCCCGTAGGCTCACGCGAGAGCCGAAGGCACAGCCCGACCAAGGAAAACGCCATCGCTGGAGGAGCCGGGCGGGCAGCTGGGGCCATTACAGTAGGCCTAAGCATTTTCTTCTCAGGAATGAATTAAACAAAAACTATTGTAAAACGTCAGAACAAGTCATAATCCTGCATCAGTTGTATAAAACATAAAATTTAATGTTTTATCTCATGTGTATCAAATTAATCTGCAGGTGGGTATTTACTGGATCTTAATAGTAATAATAATAATAAATATTTTACTTTTAACAAATCGTGTTTAACAGGAACTTTGTGTTCCATATATTATATATTGTAAAAAGGTCGCGCAAAACTTATAAATACTGTAAATGCTATTGATTGTTAGCGTAATAAAGATATTGATCGGAAGATATGAGTAATTTTAAATTTGTCAAAATATCAATCATATCTTTACAAACTGATTTCTGATATAAAAATGTATTTTATTTGAACATATTATATAAAATATTGTTAACAGTTTGTATAGCTTGGTTTGAATTCCAAGCACCAAGTGAGGATTGAATGTTAGCCAGGATCTCCCAAGGGATTTACGATATCAACAGCTAACACATGTTTTATCAATAGAAGAGGATGTTTTATAAGATTGGTTTCAATTCTAATTGTGATTTTTTAAGTTTTTGTTCTAGATTAAAGCCCTTATACTACAGTACATATTTCTGAAGATCTACGGGCCCATTTTAGTTCCGTTTATTTGAAATAAAAAGAGACTATTGTTATTCTTATTAAAAGTTATAAAAAGTAATTTGTGTTTTGTCCTTATAAGGACACTTTTTATGTTTTTTTTTGGGGGGGGGGGGGTAAATTACTAAACAAAACCACCGAACGGATTGGAATGAAATTTGGTATGTAGCTTCCTCTAGAGCCCTAGGAGCTCGCTAAGAAAGGGTTTCAAAATTTTTTTAATTTTAGGGAAGGTTTGGAAGGGTAAAAGATTTTTTTTTGTTATGCCCTGTTAATACCTATTTCTGGAAAACTGTGTAACCAGTTTTCGTGTGGTTTGTTTTAAATGAAAGAAAATACCATTATTATTAAACAAATTAAGAAGTGTCATTTATATTCCATCGGTTTATTTATAAGGGTACTTTTACTTTCTCACTATACTATAATATAGAAAAAGTATAGTGATAGCAAAAAAAATCGATGTTGTGATTTTTGTGGAAATATCCGTTTTGGGACCCGCTGAGTCCAAAAAAGTAGTTTTTAGAAAATGTCTGTCTGTATGTATACAAAGCCAGAGAGAAAATTATTTGTTCGAAAAAGATCGAATAGTTTTCTCTCTATCTAATAATAATAATATTTATTAGTTAATCTCCTCCCTTAATATCACCTCTACTACCCCTCCTACAATAATTATGAAGTCACAATCTGTTTGATAACTTTAATATGTTTGTAAGAAAGTAAGTGCCAGTTCCTGGTACCGTTTATTTGAGATAGTTTGGCTTTAGGTTAAAACTCTATTGATACCTATTTCTGGAGATCTACCGGGCTGAATTTAGTTCGTTTTTTAAATAAAATAAAATGTTGGAATTATTATGTTTTTTAATATGATACGATTGATACTTTTTTTGGAGATTCATTTTGCCCTAGAACATTATTCAGCCGACCCTGGGAGGCTCTCTTCGCTAGTAAAAATTATATTTTACTAGCACACTCGTACCAACACAAACAACTAATTGAATAAAAGTAGTAATGACTCCTGCGAGCTTCACATGTCAACTACCTTCTTTCCTTTAAACACACATTTAATAATTTAGTTTTAATAAAGGTGTAGGATTAAGTTATAGTTAAGTTGGATGGTAATAATAAATCATCTCTACAACAAGCAACTCAGCTTATAACTAAGCAGCACTTATTAATAAGTTACACAGAACCTGCATGACTTTGAACATTTTCCTAAACAAAACACTAAACTATGTATATTCAAGATAGAAACTACTTCAAAGTTTGAAATTAGCCTTTCACAATTTTAGAGGGGATACAGTAAACAGCTGATTATTGAACAACATAAAATATAGATAATTCGACCACCCAGCTGAACCGCTGACGTGAGTTGAGCAAATTTCCGAAATTAAGTTTATAGGCCTATGTTTTTGGGTTTCAACCAACAATTTGGGTTATAGGTCAATTCACGACGTTGCTGAATAGCTGCAAAATGCTTCACACGCCATTCCACATATTGGGAGTATCTTCAACACACAAATCATTACGTGCTTCGCACGCCATTACGCATATTAGGATTATTTTCAATACACAATGCATTGCGTGCTTCGCACGCCATTCCGCATATTGGGATTATATTCAATACACAGTGCATTGTGTGCTTCGCACGCCATTCCGTATATTGGGAGTATCTACAATACACAAAGCATTGCGTGCTTCGTATGCTATTCCGCATATTAGAAATATTTTCAATACACATTATGTTGCATGCTTCACACGCCATTCCGTATATTGTTAGTATCTTCAATACACAATGCATTGCGTGCTTCGCACGCCAACCCCTCGGTAAAATCCACCACATGACTTTGAACCGGGTACTTTTATGGTATTTTACTTTTTGATCGATTTTGGAGGAACCATGCGAGCTATAAGGTCGCGTAAAAAAGAAAATGTGCATAATGACACCCTACATTTATATTTTTAGTAAAAACTAAAAAAATTAATTCTTGTAGAAAAAGTTTAAAAAAATAGTAACTTCCTGACAAAAAAACGTGCTTCCGGTTGTTGGATTTTTTCGGTAACGAACTCGTCCGAGCGACATAGACAGCCAACATGAGTACCAAATTTGAACCAAATCGGACTTGAAATGCGGCTGCTAGAGTGCGAACACATATATACATGTGTATATACATATATATTAGCCTATATGATTTTTAATTATACCCCAAAACGTGTTCTGGAGACCACCTTAGGTCTTACCGTAAGGATCACTGCAATAGCTCATTTTTCCTATGGAAATTCGCTAATAAAAGAATTAGAGTACAAAATTAAAATTGATCTTATTACCACCGAGGATGTATTCATAAGGAATTACGTTTTACTTGACAAAATCTGGCAAATTCTTTTTGATTAGTTCTATTGAAAAATTGATTTTATGACTTAAAATGAAATGAAAATTCACTGAAAACTACAACGTTATAAATTTAAGTGTAGTGATGATTAAGAGATATACTAGATTTACAGTTTATCATGAATCGTACCTTTTAATTCTTACGGTTTAAAAATATAATTTGAATAAAAGGTTTAAAAAATTATTTGATTCTAGAGTCTAGAGCATGTGTGCATTCGTTTTACAGAATTTCAATAGCCTTTATTGCGAAAACATTAAGACTCTAAGCAACTTTATAATGGCTATACATCATCCTTTTCACACTTTGCGGACCTGGGAATTAATTTTGGTAAATCGTGAACATCCAGGAACATACTTTAAATAACATAATAATAAGAACGGTAGTTAGATCAAATAAAATCTGAATATAAAATCTCACAACAAAATACGTTGTAAGTTGCTCGGCTTACAAAAAAAATATAATAAATAAATTTGATTTTTTGTAGTAACTGCCAGACTCTACTTTAACTTTTTATCTCGGGTTGTGATTTCTATGACCTGATTGTAGAAATTTGAAGAGGATCGGATTAGGCCAAACAAAGTAGACAATCTGGAAATGACCTTTGATATTTATTAATATAATATTTGTAGCAAAGAACAATTTAAACATAGACAAATATAATACAAGTTATACAAAAATTTCAAAGAGAGCAGGTGACTTTTAAATGGAAAAGATTTTAAGTGCACTGTACATATCATGGATTGTCTTACTTAAAATATACTGTCGATCTATAAACCCACTGATTTTAACACATGAAGTTCTAATTGCTTCTTCTTATTGATAAGATGAGATGTAAAGTGGTCGATCTCATGGCTTCCATAAGGTGAGATGTTCCAAGTCCATTATCCAAATGTATTACTTCAATCCAAGGATGAATCAGCGGTTAACTTCGTTTACAGTTAACCTGTAATCTTTCTAAATAGTTTAAAACATAATACAGTAAAATATTTCACAACTCGTGAAATATTTCAAACAAGTTATACGAGACAACTAAAACATGACGACTGTAGACTACTGCTATCAGAGTGAAAAGACGGATGTCTTTCCTCACATGGTATTTTTAAACCAGAACATGATGCATAGATATTATTCACAGCTGTTTTGTTTATGGAATATTAGTTCAAAGTTTCTGGTGACTTTTCGATTCTATGTTCAATGATAAATGATTCACTAGATTTTTAACTTACACAACTCAATCTGGATATGGATGGATTTAAATTGTCTGTCCTTGAGATTGTCAATTCTGAATTGTTCTGTCATAGATAATGAGATTTACACACGCACTTTGGGTTTGTTTAAGTTTTATATCATGCCCTTTTAGTCTTTGTCCTTTATTTATTTATTGCTTTTAAACAAAATTAAATACATTTGTATTTTCTTCCTTTTCTATTTCTACATAACTCTAAATATGACAATAATATTAACTAACTTAAAATAACAAGAATTATAAAACAACTACAATAAAATGTAACAAAATAAAATACACATACAGTATATAAAATAAGCAATTCTTTCAGGAAAGAAAATACTTATCCTAGAGAAAACGCAATATAGGTCCCCTAAGGCTATACGCCTGCTTAGGAGTTCCATTACAAAAAATATAAACAAAAATTTCAATTTAAAACAGAATTCAGTGCGGCTGCAGTAACAATACATTTAAATTCCCATTTCCCAAAAGAAAATTATAATCACTTTTTTTAATATTAAAGTATACAATCAAGTACCTTGAGTGCAGGATCCGTGCCATTACAACATGCCCCTTTCATCCAGATACATTTAAAACCTTCACGAAACAATAATTCATCCTAACAAATTGAAAATGGAATATAATACAGCCACAATTTCCGCTTCAAAGTGTATTACGATAGTAAAAGAAAAGTGACGCTCAAATACAAAAAGGTCAACACCAGACCAAGAATAATGTATTACTCCTACAAAGCGGTTACTGCGGGATGTACAATAACTCTTCTACATTTTTGCAAACCAGCAACCCTTACACCTCTAAGAAATTTTCTCGGACTCTTCAAGCATTTAATGTCTTGAGGTAATTTGTTAAACAACCACGGAGCCAAAAAATTAAATGTTCTTATAAAGAAGGTTTTGGTAGGCTTTGGCACTCGATGATTATTTTTCCTAAGTATTGTTCTATAATTGCTATCAGAGCATGGAGAATTTCCGCTTCTCAGATAGAAAATTTTCAAAACTTTATATATAAACATACTCCTCAGAGGAAGAACGCCGAGGCCAAGAAAGCAAGGGTATGCTTTATGAA
Organism: Philaenus spumarius; assembly: GCA_018207615.1. NCBI lineage: Eukaryota > Metazoa > Arthropoda > Insecta > Hemiptera > Aphrophoridae > Philaenus > Philaenus spumarius. The sequence goes on from JAGFPH010001971.1 coordinate 183,988, forward strand.
GGTTCACGATTATATTTTTTCAAAATGAGTCTAACAAAAAACTTCTGCAGCACCTCGATTTGCTTCAAAGATGTCCTGAAAGTTTCCCCCCCCCCAACATACTTTAAATACGTTAAATACTTTTAATATTTAAGCTCTCTTTCAAAAACATAATGACATATAAATTAAATTCAAATTAAAAATGCTCTCTTGAATTAAAATTTAATTATGGTCTTGTTCTATATTATTATTGTAATTTGGGAAGTTGAAGATGTTACAACGTTTACTAACATCAAACGCGTTTCGACGACAATGTCGCCACACTCAGTTTGCTGTAGCCCGTGCGTCACTGAGGATGGCGACATTGTCGTTAAAATGCGTTTGAAGTTAGTAAACGTATTTGTTGTGAGATTTTTTATTCCGGGTTTATTTTATCCAGTTACTTTCTCACAAGTCAAGCTCAATAGTTATTTAAGAACGGTAATAATAATAAAACAACTGAAATTACGGAAACATTCACCATTTTTACTCATTCTCTTTTATTCGTCGATCAAAATAAACAAAATGACACGATTACCTACCATCCCTTAAATAGTGTTGCAATATATGGTATAGAACTAAAGGAAACATTTCAACGCAATAACTCTTTGGTTCTAAAAACTTTTCCTATAAGTATCGTTTCCTGACACATCTGTATGCAAATGTACGATCTATCTTATTATCCACCCTTCATAAGTGATTGATATGGTTGTCGTTTTGGAGTAAAATATGTTGATATCCTTCAGCGTACCAATGCATTGTAATCTGTCTGCTTGGTTCCCGTGATAACAACTTTTTGTATCGGATTGATTTATGTGAGATATAAAACCATTCAGTGATATTTTAATACATACTAAATTGAATTTATCAACTGATGATTTCAATAGTCACTTTTAAAATATCTGTACGTTGAATTTAAGTTTTATTATTGTTAGCGTGAATTGGTGTTGTTAAGCTGGCTTTGACCTTGTTAAAAGAGTTTTTCCCGGAAATTATTATTTTGTGGAAATAAAACCGAATGCAACTATGTTTGTGCACAGTGATTTAGAACAGCTCAAAGCTCCTACTAACCTACATTAATATTTGTACTGCATTTAGTCACAAATATTTATTGTACTATGGAGACCCGTGCGTGCTACACAAGACAATTAAGGATCTTCTTTACCTTAAAGAAAACTCCCGCGTGTACAGTATGTTTTCAATAAAAAGGTCTGACTCAAGCCGCAAAATCGTTGAAACATGCGTTCGTATTATCGTGTTTCGGATTCTATTTATAAATTAATAATCTGGGAAACTACTTTGAGTTATAAAGAAGGCTTTATATTTTTTACGTGTTAACTTAAAATATGGAAATTATTGCTTAAAATTCCCAAAAAATGCGTTAAAAATAATAAATTTTTACTCAGTTAAACCGTTGATTAAAAGGAGTTGCCGTCGATTTCTTTCAATTGGGAGATACAAGACAAAACCTCATATCCTTTAAGAACAATTTAAGATGTTTCACACATTAGTACGAACTGCATATATTTGCTGTTTTACGCAAGGAGACCCTTAACTTTTACAACTTATTGCCATGATTTACCCTCAAGTAGATCAAACATTCAAATCAATAACTAACTAAGCTTTTTGTTTGTTAAAAATACGTACACCAAAATCATATGTAGTTCAGATGTTTTTTAACATAATTTATCAAATAAACTTTTCATATAGATTGTTTAAAAGTTGTTTTTTTTTTATTCCGTTACGCCATATATAAAAGCATAAGTTATTTTTAAAAAGGAAATATTTACACTCTCCAAAAATCAATCTTACTTTAAAAGTTACTAAATTTAAAATATATTAAATGTATGAGAAGGGAAACCTGATACGCTTGTACGGTTGTTTCTATCTTATATTTTCCCTTCTTGGACGCCAAAAACATCTGGCACATAATTACTCAATTATGCAAGTCGTACCGAATACACTAAAACTGTCTTCAGAAAAATTATAGCTTACTTTGTTTACTTTTCGGCTGACCTGCATACACATTGTGTGTAGGTTGTTGTCGAGATATTGGAAACCTTAATAAACATGCATACTGAAAACCGAAAACTCTAGCGCTTCGACCAAGTACGCAAAAGAACAAAACGCGTATTTTAATTTTCCAAAAGTCAAATCGACGCATTCGCGACTTCTATAAAATGTTGTTTCAATAATTATCTGGAGATTAAAACTGACAGTGATGACAGCGATGGGTATGTACGAACAACTATGCCTTTGTAATGTGACAATGAATCTTATATATGTTTAGATAAACCGACGATATTTTATCATAGACAGATAACAACTAAAACGTTTTATTAGAAACAAAAATCATTGGGTGTGCTTAAGACCACACTTTGTAAGTGACAACTTCTATGACCGATTTATATTTTTATCAGTATTAATATTAGAGGAGAATAAAGGTCAACAAATTACACAAGTCAATATATTGTCAAAAAATATTATATCATATTTTGAAATTGCATAATTATAGTATAATAATTATAATATAGTAATATTATTATGTAATAATATTATAATTATAATAAGTATGCAAAAATAGTGATCATTATAATGTAAGCATTATTTATTTAGTGACTAATGATTTTGAGTGAGGTATTAGTGTGTATGCACTCTACATACAATTGATATTTTTTGTTATCGAGCTTGTAGCGAAGCACGGGCACCCAGCTAGTAGTATATATAGACAAGTAAGTGCGTGGAGAGGGAAAAGACGATAGGCCTACATAATATATTATAATACGTTATTATAATATCATAATTTGTGTATTATAATAATAATTATCCCTTACATATTGAAGTATTCTTAGAATTCTATGTAGAGTGCATACACTAATACCTCACTCAAAATCATTAGTCACTAAATAAATAATGCTTACATTATAATGGTCACTATTTTAATATAATATTATTATAATATATTAATATTATAATAATTATAATAACGTTTTATTATATACTATGTATCGTCTATTCCCTCTTCACGCTCTGACTTGTGTCTACGCAAGAAGTTTGCGTGACGCGAGATTTCAGAAACATAGTCAAGCAAAAGTGCCCTACGGGCCAATAGAAGTTATCGATTCAAAAAATGAATTAGTTATTTTTATATTTTCTTAAAATGACTTGAAAGACAGCAAGTAGAACAAATTATATTTCCAGTCACGTGTTCCAAACCAGTCAATAATTAATTAAAAGCTGGTAAATACTTGTTAGAAATGATTTAAATACTAATTCAATTAACAATAATAACCACGAATTAGTGATGATTAAAGCAAATTGGACAGTGCTGTGGTTTTCTGCAATTTAAATCAACACAGTTAATGCGCGGACTGCGTTTAGTGCAACCATTTTAAAACTTCAAAGGAAATTTAAATTACTTTTAGTTAAACACAGTTTGTAGTGGAGAAATACGAATGAAACAGTTTATTTATTTTTCTAATTTGTGAATCAAAAGTCTTGATTAGTTCATCCAGGTTCTATGAAGAACTTATTTAGCATGGGATGAAGACAATGCTAATTACATTGGATCTAAGATTGTGTTCAGGTCTTATTTATATAAAAGCATGGCTTCACCAGGTTTTACAGCATTTTCCAACAACCAGAAGCACATATTTCGACCGGAAGTAACTATGTTTTTAGATTTTGTCTATGAGAATTAATTTTTTTTAGAGTTTTTTCTACAAATGTAAAAGTAGGATGTTATTCTGCACATTTTGTTTTTTTTACGCGACCTTATAGCTCGCTTGGTTCCCCCAAAATCGATCAAAACGTAAAATACCATAACAGTACCCGGTTCAAAGCCATGTGGTGGATTTTACCGTGGGTTTGGCGTGCGAAGCACGCAATGCATATTGTATTGAAGATACTTCTAATACGGGGGTTGGCGTGCAAAGCAAGCAATGCTTTGTGTGTTGAAGATACTCCCAATATGCGGAATGGCGTGCGAAGCATTTTGCAGCTATTCAGCACCGTCGTGAATAGACCTATTTCCCAAATTGTTGGTTGAAACCCTAAAACATAGGCCTATAAACTTAATTTTGGAAATTTGCTCAACTCACGTCAGCGGTTCAGCTGCGTGGTCGAATTATTTCAATAGTAAAAGCTTTTTAAGTAACGAGAAGGACTTATCAATGTGTAATTTGTTTTGATACTTTATCCATATATCTTATTTTTCCATAAAAATATTTATTGTTTTATTATTTTTACAGTACAAGAGCCCATCAAATTCGCATTTATGATTTGATAAAGATACAAATTCATATTAAATTTTAGATTGCGTTATTGTATCTAATGAAGAAATCGAAATTTTTACGGGACTGAGTCTTTATCAAATTATAATAAGCTTCTTTACAGTTGTTTACTTTATAAGGTTTCAAACCCATCAGATATTATTTACATTGTGCATTAAAAAATAATAATTTTCGATTTATAATTTAAGATCGTTTCGAAAATTTTACTAAAAATCATATTCTCAACCTATTTGCAAAAGCAAAGCATTGAAGCTAAACTTTCAAAAACCCCAGTATTCTAGGAGGGTAAAAATAATCATTTACAGCAATCCGTGATCCGTGATATATTCCACTCCCGTCTTCAATGATCCAACTTGCATGAAAAAAAACGTAAAGCGAGAAGAAACAAATTTATGTAAAAATTCTGTCAGGTCTAAAATTTGGGAAAATGTATGACATCAATGAATTTAGATCATGCAGTGTATGATAACATTGAGTTTGGGAGCTGACACATCATTTCTGTTGGTTCACACAAACAAAGTATAATTTATACTTATCATGGTCATTGCTCTTTATTTCATGGTTAGTTCAAAATTTTTGTCATTATTTAGAAGTGTAAGATTTACCGTCTACTTTGAAAGCACCGTCGGGAACCATAGATTTTTGTTTCCATAGATTTAGCATAAAGTAATGTTTCATCTCCAAGTAGCCTTCATTCAATTTCTGTTACTGTCACTAATGAAACTTATTTTTTGGGGGTTGCATCTTATAGAAAAGATAATAAGCATCTCAATGGACGGTCAGAGTATTATCTTTTAAAAGTGCATCTTACAGTCATGAATTTTCGTCCGTGTGTCACAGCCTCGTAGGTCCACGATCTTACCACTTCTTGTTGTGACATGGAAAATGTTTTTAGTAAACCGATACACTGAACTGAAATTAGTTATAAAAATGTAGTGTACCTCCATTAAGTGGATTGAGAAACAAAACATAAAATCGCCTAACAAATAGAGTTTGGTGTCTTTTTAAAAGGCATTTTAAAGCAAACTATTAACATTTTTACTTGGACGTTTCCACAAGATTAATGACCCCCGAAAAGCAAAAAATTTTTAAAACAAATGTTTACAGTTTGAACAACTTTGTTTGAATTCCAAGTTCCAAGCCAGGATATTCATATTGATCTATTATATCAACATCTTATGTTTCATCTTGTGCGTGAGTTTAGGTGTATTTGTAACTTTCAGATCAATACAAGCTGAAAAGAAAAATGTTATTTCGTAACAGAAACGTATTGTAAAATAAATAATTATATACAAACTATAAATACTTTTTACGCCAATCCCCGAACTTATTTTTTGCCAAACTAATAAAACAACCGACCAACCGTTCGAACTTAAGCATCCTGTTTATGGCTCCTACTGTACCAGGGAGGACTCTCTGCCAATCCGCTTTCCCTTGCTCGAGTTTTTATTGATGATAAATTTTTCAAAATAAAACGTAATAAGAAAAAGTAGATATCCAATCGACTGTCAGTTATTTCATACTCAGTGACTTAGTTTAACATAAACTATCCTCATAATCAGTTTTTGTATATGCACTATATCGAATAACATAGTTTTATTGTATTTGTTAACTATAAGAAGACAAGTATAATTGGTCAACTTAATTTATAATTAAATTATACAAATAAATATATAGGCCTATATTATAATAAACTAGCAGGTACCCGTGGCTTCGCACACGGTCCAAAGTTTCGCTGCATAGTAATAAATGTTTATTGTTTTAGGGGTTGTTATTACATTTTCACCCCTTAGCAGCACGTTATAAAATGAAACTATGATTTACAGAGTATATATGTATTGTGAGAAATAAATGTACCAATTTCCAGCTCTCTAGCTTAATGTTAAGTATAATAATTAATTTGTATTGTTTTAGGGGTTGTTACATTTTCACCCCGTAGCAGTACAACAAAAAAATACAAATATGGTTTATTGTTTATATATATCTTGTAAGATATAAATGTACAAATTTCCAGCTCTCTAGTCTTAATGGAAGTATAATAATACATATTTATTGTTTAAGGGGTTGTTTCCACAATTAAATCTAAATGAATTCTAGCCTATGTCTCATTCCAGGTCATGATCTATATGTGTGCCAAATTTCATTCAAATCCATCCAGTAGTTTTTACGTGATTGAGTAACACACACACACACACACAGACAGACACCATTAGATTTTTATGTAATGGTATAGATAATCATAACTATTCATCTCACAGTTCAGTCGGCATTTTAAAGAAAACAAGATTCCATAGTGGAAGTTTTGAAGTCGAGGAAATAAATTTGACTATCGTTCGTTAAAATTATCAGAATTATTGCCAGAAAATTGTTTCTGTGTTAAACTTATATGTTTCTGACAACCACAAACAATAATTGTTGATATTTTTTTTCTTTTGATAGCTGAAGGAAAATTGCAAAAAGTGATACTTATTTTCTTGTCCTTGTACATTTGCTGTAATTTTAGCCTGTTTCAAGATATTTGCCGTAACATTTATTGAACTTACCGCCCAAAAACACTTATCCTTTCCGAAACACGTGTGCATGCATTCTTCTATAATATTTAATGCTAAAACATATAGTGTATATTCCTCTGTTACTTCCAGAATAGTTTTTATGATATTTTCCAATAAATTGCAGATTAGTTTTGCAAACTATTAAATAAATAAACCAGAAAAATTATGGACTAATCGTGGGTATTAACAAATGGTATTTAAGATTTCAAGCAGAACTTCTCGCTCCACCCAACTGTATGCACGTTAGTTCAAGATGTAACTTGAGTTACGTAAGGGGTTTACTGTACAAGATCCCATCCCCACTGAAGTGTTAACCCTGATAATGTATTTACAAAGTAAAGCACATGGAACTTACCTCGCTTCGAGCGTTGTGTAAACACAGGATTTTCCAACAGGAGGGTGCACACAGGATGTGTACTAACCCTCAATGCGTTCCACCCGTGCTGTGAATGATATTTGCCAGGGTTCATGTTTTATTAATGATAAACATACAATAATAATATAGTAAATATTTGTTAAATATTATTTTAATTGATAATTTGTAATCCGTTTCCCGCCATAAAAATGTATTGAGAGATATTTGCAATGGTTCTATGTTTATAATCCAACACCAATATTGTATTTATAATGAAGAGGCAATTTATAAAATGTAAATTATTTTACTGTGAATCTTGGTTTGAAAAGTTTTATTGTTTTTGATCGGCTTGATTAACCTTAGATTAGAACAAAGTAAATTTAAAAAGTGAAATTAGCTGCACTTGATATCACAAAACATTTGGTCTGTTTTGACAAGGGTTTGAAACATTGTTGATTAATCGAAGGATAGCGAGCAGATTATGTTTTTGCTCATTGTTTGGAATTGGGAAAACCAATCAATCGACACAACAAAACTTTGGTTTAGGGAAAAAACTAAAACATATTTCCATTTTTCCGAAATGAAACCATTGCTTTCAATCAAATGAGTCGTTAGTAACGATGTAGGATGAGACACGCCATTGACAACGCCATTTCACTTTAGATTTAACATTTATTTTAGACCTACGTCTAAGTTTTGACTATTTCCGCAGATCCTCAGCCTAAACGAAGGAGAGCACAACAGCTAGTATGTCATAACCTTACGAATGAAATGTGTATTTCTAGTACTATAAAATACTTTCTGAGAAACTGATGAGCTTATGTTTCATATAAATGTATATATTGAAAAAATTTAAGTTACTTTTTAATATTATTCAAGAAAAAACACATTTATGAATTAATAAAATGGATAAAATGTTTTAAAATAAATATATTTTAACTTATTGCCGGAACCAGATTTATTAGAAAAATAACACGTCTCGATTAAAAATAAACTATTTCTCCTAAAATTATTCCTGACCATAGTGTATCCTGAACTTTTCTAAGTTCATAAGTTGTAAAAGTAATGAAGAAGTTTGACATTTAACTGTTTAAGGCCAAACATTCCTTTCCTGGCTTCAATCCAAGATTAGTATTTTGATATGTGTTGCATCATGCATACATACAATAGAAACCTTGTGAGTTTTGTTTTTATTTTCAGTTTACTAGTTTTAGATTCTTTTATTAATAACTTCAAATGTATAATTCAAATAATATAGTTTCCTTGTAACAATAGTTACAATAAAAGGTAAACAAAACATAGATTAGCCCCACTTCTAAACACAAACATAACCAACAAATTAGAAATTTAAATAGTTTCAAAGTCTGAAATCATCTGATTATGAAAACACAATTGAGAAATAGGGGACTTTATAACTTATTCCAACAGTGAACATGTTTCACATCTGATTTATGTATATTTTTTTAGTAAATAAACCTTTATTTTTATGCAAAAATACATTCCCCTTCTTAATTTATAGTTTTTGTTAAAAAAAAACAGAATGACTTAGGCTCAAACTGTTTTATAATTTGAAATAATTGGGCAAATAATTGGGCATTTTTATGATTAGATTTTTTAGGACAATTTGTGTTTTGAAAATTATTTCTATCGTGAATGTTGTAGGAATGAAAAATACACGTCTTTAATTTTGGATGCTTGTTTTATTTGCCGCAACATTTAATTACAGTACTTTAAAAAGAAGAATGCAGGTTAATTAAATAATATCTATAAATCATTTAGTTTTAGTTTTAAAATAAAAATAAAACATGTATATACACTTTTCATGTTTTACATAAATATATTTTTTAAATTGTGTTTTTACATCTGCATTTTGTATCACTTAAATTACTTTTTACTAAATAGTTGTCATATGTGATGGTAAAAAGCCGCTGCTATTCACGGATAGGCAAGCAAACATTGCTTAAATAAAAGTTATGTAAAAGTTAAACAAAAGAAATAAAACAAAACAAACTTTCGACCTAAGTAAGCATTTTCTTTCAAACGAGGATTTATCTACATCGGTAGGTAGTACTAGAACCGTGGATATGTCGTGAGAGACGTATATGGGTTCAGCAAATTGGCGAAGCAGATTTTGAAGCAATCCCCTCGGGCTTAAAACACCTTATCCGTAATAACTTATCTTAAATCTGGTCACGTATTGCTGGAAGCCACTTGACGTGATCTTACTACGAACAGATTGTTTTATTTGCTTTTTCAGTCTTTGCCTTCTGAGAGATTACGTATGCTTACTTTCGTGACAAATAAATCTCATTGAATTGTCTTATAAAGAATAACGCAAGCAAACAATTATTTTACATTACTGTATAATCTTTTCCATGAATATTTCAACAACAGCTTTTTCCTCTTCAGTGATTTATGAGCTGCAATATATGATAACTGCGATTTATATTTATATAAGAGTTATAATATGTTCATTGCAACTTATAGATCACTAAAGATGATGACTGTTTAGTTGAAACGCGTTTGATATTAAACGTATTTGTGTATATTATTTTTCTTTTTTATTACAGCTCACTAGTCAATATTTAAGTTTATTATTTAACAAAGTGACTTATTATATAGTGAAAATCCCATTTAAACTAAATACCAATTACAATAACAAAGTGTTTTATACTGAATTAAGCATCTAACCAACAACAAATGAACAAATATGGAGGAGATAGATTATATTATATTGACAGTGGAGGCGGTAAAGGAAGATGACCTTACAGCGGCAGAATGGAAAGAAAACATTTTCATCACATCTTCGTAAATATTTGTATTTGCTATATTCCTGTAAAGTATCACATAGGCTTTGCACAAACACATTTTCAAAATCTTAACTACTTTCAGAAATTATATATGAAATTACTACTTTGCAAATATTTTAGTATATATTGAATACCAAATACCCCTTCTAAAATAACCTACATGACAGACTGATGAAATATTTATTTTTGATATACAAATAATTGTAACTTCCAAAATGAATATTAAAATATTTTTAAAAAATCTGATTATTTCGATATCTGCGGTTGAGCAATTTTTACTGCGTTTATTTTCAACTTAATCTCTTTATCCAATCCGGAAAATGTCGACGATGACGATATGCCGAGCATGTAATAGATAGACGGTAAGTTTTCTATTTTCTACGTAGGAAAAGATATGGTTATTAAGTTCCTTATTTATTTGTTTTCTTACGACGAATTATGAAAACGCGCAAGTGTTTTATGTTACTGTTGTTATTAGCGAATTTCCATAGCAAAAATTCCCATGAGCTATTGCAGTGGCCCTTATGGTAAGACCAAAGTTCGGGAGTAGCAAATGAACACCGATCATGGTCCCCAGAAAACGTTTTGGGAGTCATTAAAAATCATATATATATGCACTCTAGTTCTCACAAAAACATCCAACAAACGGAAGCACATTTTTTGACCGGAAGTAACTATTTTTGAGATTTTGCGTACGAGGATCAATTGTTTTTAGAGTTTTTTTCTAAAAATATAAATGTAGGATGTTATTCTGCACATTTGGTTTTCGTACGCGATCTTATAGCTCGCTTGGTTCAGCCAAAAACATCAAAACGTAAAATACCATAAAAGTACCCGGTTCAAAGCCATGTAGTGGATTTTACCGTGGGGTTGGCGTGAGAAGCACGCAAAGCATTGTGGTTTGAATATACTCCAATACGGGGGTTGGCGTGCGAAGCACGCAATGCCCTGAGTATTGAAAATACTCCCAATATGCGGAATGGCGTGCGAAGCACGCAATACTTTGTGTCTTAAAAATACTCCCAACACGGGGGTTGGAGTGCGAAGCACGCAATTCTTTGTGTATTGAAGATACTCCCACTACGGGGGTTGGCATGCGAAGCACGCAATGCATTGTGTATTGAAAATACTCCCAATATGCGGATTGGCGTGCGAAGCAGGCAATGCTTTGTGTGTTGAAGATACTCAAAATATGCGGAATGGCGTGCGGTAGCATTTTGCAGCTATTCAGCAGCATCGTGTATAGATAGACCTATTTCCCAAATTGTTGGTTGAAACCCTAAAACATAAACTTAATTTTCGTAATTTGCTCAACTCACGTCAGCGGTTCAGCTGCGTGGCCGAATTATTATTATCGTTTTGTCTTATATAATTAAATAAAAAGCATAATCACAAAACTTAAACAAGGCCCGTCACTTATTCTATCGTATCAGGTCGCGTGGTGTACAAATGACCGCATTTTACTATTTTCACAAAATAAATGTTAAATAAATTTTTAATGTAAATATATGGTAAGGATTAATTTAATAGTAGACCCCCCTAAATAATTTGTATTTTACGTATATGCATTACTGAAATTCAAATATATTCTAAGTGTTAACTTATAATACAAAAGAAGTCATCGAAATCAATACAATTAGACTTAAGATAGATAACTTTACTAGTTTTAACGACATTGCTGCACTAAAATACTCAATGGCCAGACCGTCTGATGCCCTCAATTCTCCCTAAGCTACACTCGATTCCACGTTCACCGTGCAGTACAGGTCTTACGGGAGAATAGACGTGCTACTACCATTACAGCGAACATCACGTTTATTGTCAAGCGGGTTGCGTCATCTGACCGAGCGTTGCATGGGAGTTGATGTTTTTTTTTTGTTGGCTGGTACAGCTGAGCCTGTTGTATAAATAACATGGCTTATGGGCGCTCTGTACTGCAACTAAACGTGGAATCCAGTGTAATGTGGGAAGACGTTAACATCCCTGCCAGAAACAGTAGCCCAAGTGTAGCGTGAACTACGTCGCGGTCAGTGGACTTAGTACCTCTTACTCGGCTAAAGCTTGATCGAGTTGTTTATATACAAATATTAGTAAAATCTACAATTTTGTCTACGAATGAATCCGGAAAGAAAAGCTTCCAACTTGCATACATGGTAAGCGCACACCAATCCTCTCTCCTCTTATAACATTGTCGTGACTAGCGACCTTGAAGCAACTGGCTAAAAATTAGGGGAAGTGAGGAGCAGCGAGGAGGAATGGTGGGGAAGGTTGTAACTGGTGGATGAGGCTGTACACCACGCGCCTTCTTGGGTTTAGTAGGAAACACATTAATTTAGGATTTCTTCGACGGCTTCAGCTTCCAAACCATTATGAATCAATTCACCCAGCTTCGAACGTTTTAAAAAAGCTCAACTAATTCTAAACATTTTCAGAAAATCATAAATTTGTTCAAATAAAAAATTTACTGATCATAAAAATACTGATTGTGATTGTTTTTTACTTTTAGTTTACTACAAAGAATAACCGAGATATCGTTAAAAGAAACTTTGAAGTTTACTATAACAACAATTGGGTTTCTCGAACACCCTGTACCTAGCTGTGGCAATCCATCCTATATTTAAATCTATAGAAAACAAAATTATAAATTTAGTTTCACTAATATTTTCCTCCGATTTATGTACATGAATGTTTTATTTTTTATAAAATATCTGAAGCCACTGGGGTTTCCAGTAGAGGCAAACTTTGAATCAGATAATCTATTCTAAATAACAATGTGTAAATTAACTTAACATTAACCGGTTTATTTTAATTGAAAGCCTTTTTTAAATTTGCAAATTGCTTGAGTTTTGAAACTCAAGTCGTTCAAGACGTAACTTGTGAATAATGTATATTTGTTGATTGGTTATAAAGTTCTAAAATATAATTTGATATTATATATAGTAAGATATAGTAACATATAGTGATATATAGTAAGATATAGTGATATATACTAAGATATAGTGATATATAGTGAGTTATAGTAATATATAGTAAGAAATAGTAAGATATAGTAAGATATAGTGATATATAGTAAGATATAGTGATATATAGTAAGATATAGTGATACATAGTAAGATATAGTGATATATAGTAAGATATAGTTATATATAGTAAGATATAGTTATATATAGTAAGATATAGTGATATATAGTAAGATATAGTGATATATAGTAAGACGTGAAGCCGCACATTTGTAAATTGCAGTACAGGGTGATTTTTAAGTATGGAAACGGCTTTATATTGCGCAACTGGGACGTTCTTGGCGGTAGAAACTTATGCTAACCTGTACAGTTTTAAAAATCCTACTTTTTGGTGGTTTTGAAATTTTTGTCCGCCATCTTGGTTCCGCCATATTGGATTTAACTTTATTATTTTAAATGAGATGATGGTCATATGACACATCACCTCAATGTGAAATTTCAAAAGAAAAACAATGGCGCAAACCGTTTTTTGATAGATGCCTTTGTTGTA
>JAGFPH010001972.1:9868-21652 GCA_018207615.1 Philaenus spumarius
ACATTTTTTTTATAATCTTCTTTAAAACAAGTTGGGATACTAAAATGTATGAATCAAACATTTATTCAAGTACAAACGAGATGTATAATAAATATAATTTAAAAAAATTTATTTTAGTAACATAGGATAATATAAAATTATACCATGATTGTAGGGAATGTTATCCATTTTCCACCCATATCCGTGTTCATTTTAATACTTTACAAAAATGTCCGCTAGTTCAATAGTGTTAAACTTTGGGGGCATAAATCCATTAACAGTGGATTTTTTTCATAAAGATTGACATAATCACATAAATTACATAACAAACAAATAAATCTGCGACCCATACAAAAAATCGTATAATAAATTAATTAGTCTAGTATCCAGGTATCAAGTTCTTTTATAATTCGGTATAATAACTTTAATTTGTATCCTTCAGTCGCCTTTTTTCCTATTTCTTTGATAAGTTTCGGAACGTGTATTCCATCTTTTGAAAAATCACTCTTTCAGTATAGGTTGTTAAAACATTAAGATAAAAACGTAGGCCTACGCACTTAAAAAAACACAACACATGTTTAGATCATTGACTGACTATATTCTTTAAAAAAAAGGTCAATGAAGTCGTGAAATGTATTTCACCTTATTATAAAGATTTATAATTAATATTATTTAAATCCCTAAGAGAAGTAAAATCATATTTAATTATTTTCAAACAATTTGTTTTAATAATTACCGAAGATAAGGTTTACTGAAATTAACATCCTCCTCTTTTTGAACAGTTTTTCTGAACCTCAATGTTTTAGTTTTGGTTACTTAAGTCTTATTACTGAATCAAATCTGAGTTTTATAGTAAACTAGCTGACCCGGTAATGCTTTGCTATTGCATAATTATTTTGGTGAAATAAATGCGACAAATGATCGCAATTTAGTAACTTTCCCCCCCCCCCCCTAAGATTTCTTATTTTTTTAAACCCTTTCTTAGCGAGCACCTAGAGGAAGCTACATACCAAATTTCGTTCTAATCCGTTCTCTAGTTTTTGAGAAATCTTGATTTAATAACTTTGATCCCCCCAAACCCCCCGTAAAATTTCGAATTTATTGAAACTATTTCTTAGCGAGCGCCTATGACCCTAGAGGAAGCTACATACCAAATTTCATTCCAATCTTTTGGAGAAATCGTGATTTAGTAATTTTTACCCCCCAAAACCCCTACTAAAATTTCAAATTTTTGAAACCCTTTCTTAGTGAGCATCTATGGCATTAGAGGAAGCTACATGCCAAATTTCATTCCAATCCTTTTGGTAGGTTTTGAGAAATCGTGATATAGTAACTTTGACCCCCCAAAACCCCCCTAAAATTTCGAATTTTCGTAAACCCTATCTTAGAACCTATAAAGAGTATTAATTTCAAATTTCATGTTTGTAGGCCTCGTGGTTGTGGAAAAACTGCGTTGAGTCAATCAGTCAATGGTATTTTGCTTTTATAAGTATAGATTTAAACTAACAATAAAAAAATGCATAAACTGACCGCTTGTCAATGTATACAGTACTTCCTTTCGGATTACTTTTGCAGAATGTTTATTGGAGCAGTAATAAGCCTAAATGTGCTTTTATAGAAACCACTGACCTTCTATCTTTTCCCCTTTCGCCCTTTACAGCGCCGGGTAAGTAGTCTCTTCGCCCACTTTTTTCCATTCTATTAGAGTTTCCTTACACGATAAAGTTTTGCTTCGGTGAATTTCCAGACACACTGAACCAACAGGCCTTTTATTCATCTCTCGTTCTGTACGTATGTCAATAAGGCGTTTAGCACATCCTCCGGGAGATGTGCCTTATCTTCTAACAGTTTAGTAATTAAGTCTGAAATAAATTTCTCTATACAATTTTCATGCTACTAATTCTTAAATAAATAATTTTGTAAGCCTTAGTTTGAAATCTTACCTAAAACTCACTAATCCAGAACTAAACGATATCTATATCAACGATTATATAAAACATTTTTTTAAGAGACTCATGCTATGTTTTGCACAGCACAATCAAACATGCTCAATCACAAACAATTAGCTGGGTTGTGTATTATTACAAATTGCCAAGGTCGTTAGAGGTCATAACGAAGGTTATTGCGTGCAAAGTAGTTTCAATTAATAAAACAGTTTTAATAACGCAGAGGTCGTGTTAGTTAATAACAGGCAGATACTGTGTTATTAAAGTTGTTGCATGCTGCTCACAACGATACAGTATTGCTTTAATACAATGAGGTTTGGAGGAAATAGAGTGAACCCGGTTTAAAGGGAACATATTACATTTTAATCACGTTTACAGAGAGTGAATAAATTACATAAACGACACATATACCCGGTTTGGCGTTTTATAAAAGAACGGCGTCACAGTTGGTTGTATAATCGCTGGTGTTTTACTTTAAAGAATAAACTGTGTGCAAAGTTTAATTAAATATGACATTTAACTGTCGAAATGAATCGAAATTTTACCAGTTATGTTGTTAGAAAATCTGATTAATTGATTACGCAATAAGAAAAAATAATGAAGCATGAACTTATTATATTCAGTTACAAGATTAAGACGGTTGGTTTAAGTAAAACTAGTTTGGTATTGAATAGCACTATTCATAATTCATCTAGCGATATTTAGTCCTGCATATTGTAACGATTCACCCTACTGATTTGTTGATAAAGTAGACAAAATGAAGGCTGGAGTTGCAGTGTACAAATTTTGTTCTAATAAACGAAGTATTTTATTAATGATTTTATAGCTAAAATTTAAATATAACAGTAAAACTATACATACCAAAATGTTACAATAGTATTTTACACCTTTTGTTAAAATATGCTGACATTTTCGTAAATGCTCAATCGCGCTCTATGTCTCAAGTTTAAGACGTAATTTGAAGTTCTTATTTTTACAGAAATCCTAATACTATTTTGTTTATATAACACATTTGTTTTCACTTAAATCAAATCCCAATTAACGAAATTTATTCGAAAAGATCACGAGATCAAGTTTTAGATAATTATAATATTTCTTGCACAAAATATGTCTTTTAAAATATCTTTGTGAACTACGTACAGAATTTAATTAACTTACGATGCAGGAATGCAATGCAATATTTGATGCAGGTTTCTCGTTTGTGTTTTTTGAATCCTGCATAAATAATGGTAAAGTTTTCAACTCATGAGTATTTCCAGGAATTTCAATTTATTTTATTTTTAAACAGCCATACAAATATAAATCTAATGGACACAAATGAGAATATCTAAATGCAATATATTCTCTACAATATATTTTTAAACAACTCTTGTTGTATTCGATATATGCCATTTAATTTCCTTACTGAAGATCAACCAACTAATTCAGAATTTTTTTACCAAAGTTTAAGCCTGAATGTAAAGTTGTTTCATACAAATATTAGACTAACAGAGTGGTTGAGAACTATTGACTGCGTAAACGTTACTGTTAAATCACATTCATTGTTTCGGTGCACTGACGCAGACAACCCAGTAGGCCTACTCAATAGAAATTACACCTTATCATTCTGTGTCAGTCATTCCACCCGCTAGAGTTTCACTGTTCAACTTAGCAGTGGCGGATTAAAGTGGGTGGCGGAGGGGCAACCGCCCCCTCCTTGACCCGACAATAAAAAAATACAAATCTTTATTTTAAAGAAACTACTTAAATTATACAAATAGGTTTTGGTGTAGTTTTACGTTTAGTAAGTAGGCTTAAAATATCGAGAAACATATCAAATTTGAAATGCCTGTCTTTTCTACAAATAATCCTTCTAAGAAACACCTCTAACTAAATTCCATTTTAAGTTTATACAAGTACACGATAAAAAAACGAAAGGAACCGGAACGGTGACAGGTGATGTGAGAACATGAGCAAAACAAGTCGGCCTAGTGTAGTCCGTTTAGCTACGTGACACACTTCATTGGCAGAGCAGATACAGGATTTCATTTTGGGAGGGGGTCTTAAGAAGTCGAATACAACATTACCGAGAATTTAATAACAACGGGACCGCGGAATTAAAAATATATAAACTCTGAAATAGTTTTTAACGCATTTCTAGGCCATAAATATTGTCTTGGAAGAGCAAATGTTTCTTACAGATTAAAGAATATGAAGACACTAATTAATTATTAAAGAGTAAAAAGGAACGGTATTAAAATCAATAATTCCACGACACGATCATTAAATCCATTTTGTTTTGCTAAATTTTAAAACAAAATAAAACAAGTCCTCACTTATTCAAGTCATACAGTTCCATACGGCCGGCGGATGGCGGCGCGCTTCGTCAAACAATTAGCCCAACCAATATAGAATGTTTCTTGTTATTGAATTTCAGCAAGTGACATCCACAGTGGCTTTAAGGCTCTTCTTTACCTTGAAGAAAACTCCCGAGTGTACAGTATGATTTTAATACAAAAGGTCTGACTGAAGCCGCAAAATCGTTGAAACATGCATTCGTAATAACGTGTTTCGGATTCTATTTATAAATTAATAATCTGGGAAACTACTTTGTTATAAAGAAGGTTTTATATTTTTTACGTGTTAGTTTAAAATATGAAAATTATTGCTTAAAACTCCCAAAAAATGCGTTAAAAATAATCGATTTTTACTCATTTAAACTGTTGATTAAAAGGAGTTGCCGTCGATTTCTTTCAATTATGAGATATAAGACAAAAGCACAAAGCCTTTAAGAACAATTTAAGATGTTTCACAACTTTTTAGGTTGAAAAACGGCGTCCGAAACACGATAGTACGAAGTGCATATTTTTGCTGTTTTACGCAAGGTGACTCTTAAGGGTAGCACTTAGGTATATAAAATACAATAACTATCAGGCAAGGAATTTTTTCGTATTTTTTATAAACAAAAATAACAATAAATGTTGACTTTTTGGGTTTTTCGTTGATATTCTAAAATGTATGCATGAATTACGATACTTCCAACGGGACATTTGTAGAGAATTAAAAAGCCTAAAAATATTTTTTGAAGACCCCGGTTGGACCATTTCTCACCGAGAAAAGTCGAAAAACTCTTAATAATTACCATTTTTCAAAAGTTCACATCTTTGTTAATTTACAATATTAAGGGCAAATATTTGGAAAAATTATTAGGCTATTTAGTTATGTGCACTTCAAACAGGCGGAAGACAAAATTTGTCGCATTAATAGTTTTTGCACAATTAATTGCAGTAAGACCATTATTTTGCATAATGCGGGGAAGAGAACGACGCATCAGGCTGTTGTTTTTCCCCACTACCACTATTGCAAATTTACCGTCGGCGGCGGTCTTAAATTTACGCGTTTCGCGTTGTATTCTTAAGCATTTTATCGTACTTTATCAACCTTATTGAAAAATTGCAGATATACGAATTGCTGGTTTTAATGACTACTTTCAGAATCCGTTTGGTAAATTTAAATCGGACTACTCAGGATAATTGGGCGCATTATGCAAGATAATGGGACTAAAGTGTTTAAAGTGCAATTGTGCAAAAACTATTAATACGACAAATTGCATCTCCTTTCTGATTAAAGTACACATAATAAACAATCATTTTCTGAATGATTTGCCCTTAATATTGTAAAATATCAAAGACATGGACTTTTGAAAATGGTAATTTTTAAGCATTTTTCTGACTTTTCTCAGTGAATAATATTCCAATCAGGGTATACAAAAACATTTTGTAGGTTTTTGGTAAGTATCGTGATCCATTCATCAGTTTTTATAATATTAATGAAAAACCCAAAAAGTCCTAATTTATTGTAATTTTTGTTTACATAAAACACGCAAAAGCTCCTTGCCCGATAGTTTTTGTATTTTACATACCTACGTGCTACCCGTCACTGTGGATGTTTGCTGTTAAATTCAATAACAAAATTAGCCTTCTTTTTGCTCTATTTTCTGGGTTAAATGTGCTTAGACAATCGGCGCAATGGTACATATTTCACAGACAAGACCTATAGCTGTAGCCGATGAACACTAAATCAGGTTTTCCTTATATCAAACGAAAATATAAAATTTACACTAAAATCCATATAAACATCAATGTACAAGTATATCGATTTGTACTAGATATATCAATTAATTATTAAATGTGTTTGCTCGTTATTTGAAAAACTGTCAAATCTTAAGCGTTTACAGAAAACTTCATATCTAAGGAATTATAAGAGTGACGAATGATTGGAAGGCAGTGTTAGAAAATTCAAATCTTGACGAATCCAAACGTGACCTTATATTCTTTTCAAAACAAGTCTGTCTAACGATTATGAGCTTTAGAAAAGTGACATGATTAGTGTTTTTTTTTTGCGTTTTCTTGCGTGGCGTCATCTTTTTAGACAACTACAATTTAAAAACGATGATTAAATATGTAAATATAAGTTTTAGAACAAATTTGTTAATACAAAAATTAATGTTTAAAACATTTCCTTTCCAATGGTTTTTATTTTATTGAGATTAGTTGACTTTTAGAGGGTGGAATGTTCAATACAATCAGACGATACAATAGTGCTGTCTGCCACTTGCTAGGCGGGCTGAGCTGAGGCAACACTATACTATTATTTGGCGCTTGTATTTACAGATAAATCAATCATATAAATCACACCTTAAAAAATGGGGGGGGGGTCATGACCCTCCCCCTGTATCCGCCCCTGCTTGAGAGGGTAAATGGCCGGAGTGAGCTGCAACAACCACCACAGATTGTGTCATTAAGAATGTCGAATCACTACCTGAGAAGTACTACAGGGTTATTGGAGGAGATGAAAACGATAGCATTTCAGAACTAAAGGCAAAAGTAAAACGCTACATCTGATAAGAAGACCACTTTACCAAACTATGCAGTTGATTGTTTAGAGTTTTGTTCACCTGAAATGTATCCTTCGCAAACATTTAATAGCCCACTCTTAATTTTATATGCTCTTCCGGTGTCAACAGCTGAAAGATCTTTCTCAACATTGAAATTGATAAAAACTTGGTTGAGAAACAGCTTTGGGCAAACTCGTTTGACAGGCCTAGGGTTATTATATGTGCACAGAGACAAGAAAAATATATATATATTGACAAGAAAAAAGTTATAAATATGTACGTTGAAAAGGGAGGGAAATGGAAAAAACAGTGCTTTTCAAAAAACGTTAATTCGTACAGTCAGTTTATGTTCTGGATCTTCAAGATCAAAATAATTTTATAATATTTTAAGGCTGTTATTTTCTATGTAAACCCTATATTGGATATTTTTAATTGAACAAATAAACAAATAATACATCTTTTTCGACAGATTTCTTTACCTGCCTTTTCCCCCTTATAAGTTATTTCTCTCTTTATTAAAAAAACTGTGAGGTGTTTTATATAAATATCTAATAAGCTAAATATCTCAAAATTTTAAGTTTTGATGTTTTGGATAACTTAATAGAAAGGAAAGTAGAGTCCTTCATTCTATTCTTCATACTCTTGGTGATAAGAACACATAAATAAGACGATTAAACTTAAACAACAAAACTGACATCACAAAACTAGGGAGCATTTCGTTATAACTTACTGCCTTATTAACCACAAATCCCCGACCTATTTATATTTATTTTGATTTTTAAAACTTTTTATTACTTTGTATTGTATTTGTCACAAAACAAAACGGATCCAAATAAATTCACTTTACGCAGGTAACCCTAAAAAGTTATCAACAACTCAAAATATTTTACAATAAGTTGTTTATTTCAAACACCATTTTTATACGCTAACTGGGAAATCAATTTTGTTTTATCTTGTGAGAAGCAAGATCTTATCTGTTATTAGTTTTAAGTGCCAGAGAGGGTTAAGAAGCTAATTTTAGAAGTTTTTTAAAATTTTTCCGGTGGAGAGCCCGGCCCCCCCCCCCCCCCCTAATGTACATCTTTAAAGACCGCCCCTCCCCACAAGACTTCATTAATCCGCCAATGCAACTTAGTTATGAAGGTTCGAGACTAATATCTGTAGTTCTGTATACTTGCAATACGCGCTACTCCCTGTCTTCATCTGCCAGTAAACACGATGAGTAAAAGAATAAACGGTACCAGAAACTTGCACATACTTTCTCACAAACGTATTTAAATTATTAAACAGATTCACAGTGACTTCATTATTCTAGGTGGGGTAGGAGAGGTGATTTTAAACTAGGAGATTAACTAATAAATATTACTGTAGTCTATTATTATTAGCTAGAGATAAAACTATTCGATAGATTTCGAACAAATTTGCACCAAACACTCAATTATAAGTTGCGGACAACATAACTCTGAATTAAGAAAAGGTTAGGGTCTTCCGCCCACCCTACCCTAATTAGTGACGCTTGGCTGCACTCAATGAGAACAAGTACTAGGTACCTAATACCAAAAAGTCAGTTAAATTATTGAGCAAAATTATTAAAAACCATTATCATATTACTTTTTGTATTTAAATTTCGATTATTTTTATACTAAATTTGATGTAAATCGGACAATTTTGACCAACTTGTACCGCCAAACTAGTTTTTATTTTTAAAACTAACTTTGAATGAACAGTGGAACTAAAATACAATTCATATTAAAACGTGAGCATATGGAGGGGCAAAAAATACTCTAAGTATGATTGTAATAATTTGTTATTGCTTCAAAACCATACATTAAATAAATTTCGAAACTAAATAACTTAAAAACCGTACATTTTAACGACAAAAATGACGACACGTTTTTTGTACCCCTTTTGATTCCCTTTCGGATGGTGTAACTGTAAAAACAATCGGATGAAGGATAATTATTTGATTGAGGTAGACCTGTACCCCGCGCGACCAATTGAGTGCTAAAAACTTTGGTGCTAATTATGTTATAAACATAGCGCGACCAATGGAGTGTTAAAAACTTTGGTACTAATTATGTCTAAAATGTTATAAATACTTATAGGTTTGGTTTAAGTACTTTAACATTAAATTTATTTAGTAGAGATCTCTTCTATTAAATGTCAAACTACTATTTTTATTGCAACTACTGTTAAATAAAGTACTCTAAACTTAGAACGTATTAACCAGGTTTTATTTATATTCTAAATTTAAACATATCAATTTTGCCACTATTTTATTCAAAAAATTTTAAATTTTAATAATTTAAAAGTACCTATAGTATAATTTTTATTCTAAAACGGTCGCAATTTAAGAGAACAAGTTTTATTTATTTGAAACATTACAGTAATGTCAAGAATTTTTTTAAATGTATTCGATTATTAACCTCATTTCGTAATTGTTAAATCAAGATAGGTATAGTAAAAAATGTTTCAAATATAAATCGATTCTGAATTCATTGTTCAACAACTTGTCAGTGTTTAATTTGATATAACATAATAGTTACAGACTTTTAAAAAACAAATTAACAATTATTTATATTTAGGCCTATAATAGTTATTCAATGCTGTATTATTGTATGAACTAGATTAAAATATACATACCACTAAACAAAAACAAACATATATTTGTAGACTGTCATTATTGATTTAACTCAGCAGGACAATAAAGTTCAACTTTTTTAACAATGCTGCTAAGGTCGTAAACATTATTAGTTTTACTGCAATCATTTGTGTGTAAATATAAAAAAGCTGTATAACCTATATTTGAAATTATGAAGTACCCAATAAATCAAACTGTTGAATATTAAATAATTTTTTAATTAGTACCGAATTATGGACTTCTAAAATGCACATACAAATATTAATTTTTAGTTCTGGTTATTGATATATGTTTGGGTTACCTCTATGAATAATTTACTAAAAATTAATCCCATAAGGAATATTTCTTCTTTTAACCCTCCAGTTTGCTGTATCACCCTGGAATGTTTTTCAAGATTTTTACATGAATACACAAAATAAATTGTAAAAATGGTATTTGCCATAGAAATATCAAGTTTTATATTTGACTTTAACCACAAAATCCTAAAAAATGTGTTTGCATAATAGAAAAAAAACACACCTGCTTTTGAAAATTAGTAGTAGTCATCTATATTGTCAAAATGTTTTCCAAAAAATTTGATATCCATCTTGTGCCATTAATACGTACAATATATTTGAACACAAATTAAAACTGAAAATAGCCATTTGATTTACATTTGTTCTTTATATAAAAATTAACTTCAGAATAATACTTACAAAAATTAAAAATGTTATTTACAAAATCTAAACCATCGCACACACTTTTTCAAGTCTGAAGAATTTCTAAAGCTTTCATGTTTCTTAAAGTTTTAAGAGGACTCCAATAGTGCTTTAGATATGGCAAGTAACAACTCCCGAATATCACTTGAATTAAATTAATTTACCATTTGTATAAAACAACTTTTTCAAAACATCCACAAAGTACTACGAACAACTGCAATAAACAAATAAGTCTACTTCTTTAAAAGCTGACTGAAAATCACAAAATGCAGTGCAAACTCACAATTACTCATTTTACTTTTAATATTCTCACAGCGTAGGTACCACTATATTGAATATACAGTAGGCTTTGCTTGTTTGAATGGTAAAAGTTTCAAGAAAATCGAGCTTAAATTGATGAATTACCACTTTTAGTTAGAGCTTGCTTAATGGGCAGTAGTAAATAGTTGGAGGGTTGGTACTTGAATAAAACATAAAATGATCAACCAATTAATTGTTGGACACTTAAAATAGTCTTATTTATAGTTACCTTCATTTTCAGTTTGTAAAACATTGTACAGTAACTTCAATTGTTCATATATTAGACACTTTTTAACCATATAGAGTTTTGAGTAATTACTATCATCCGAAAGAAAACTAAAAATAGCTTCAACAAATTATCCAAATAGGCAACATTGTTTTGACAGAATATATTGTTATTACGTTGTTCAATGGTTTTGTCTTCCTTGACATCTTTACTTTGATACATTTCTCGTGTAAACAACGCAAAGTTTAACCCCACGTCAACGTTTAAAATACAGTAATAAGTGACAACAGTTAACAAAATGAGATCAGAAACAGGCGCAAACCATTTTCTACATAACTTTATATAACTACAGTATAGGAGAGAAAGACATTGGATTAATCAAATAAGTTATGTTATGTAATAGAGTTGGAGCACGAAGCGCCTCTTTAGGATATTGCACTCTAGTGCTTCGTACGCAATGCATATAAATGTTGAGATTTGCATTAATTCGATCAACTTGAATCAATTCTGTTACATTGAAGGCAAGTATGTTCCGTAGATCCAATATGTTAGCTAGCTAAATAACTTGTTTGTATAAAGTTGTCTTGTTTTCGTTAGGTTATTCAGATTATTACACAATTTAATAGTATAAGATGTTTGTAATAAATTATTTATTTAATTTGAAGAAGTAACTTATTCGATTCAGAGTAATACTTTATGTTAATTTTATTTTATTAATTAGTGATATTATATGGAAGTGCTATAATATGTTTTACATTTTTTAATATAAATTTTAGAGCCCTCATGATATTTACAGTATAAGCAAGAAGGACACACATTTTCATATGCCCTATATTTTGTCCCCCTGATTTGTAAAAAACACAATTCCAGTGCAATTCCCTGATATTTTTTTACTTATAACTACAATACCTACCGCCCATTTGAAATCAGAATCTTGTTTTTATGTAAATAATGAACAATTTTGTGGGCATATACATAAGTTACTAAATAATATATTAACTATACCTTATATAGGTTATCTAAAGGTGAATTATATAATAATATGTTTTTAAAGTTTAATTTACAAAATCATTGTATTGAAAATAACTTTTTTAGAGTATTGATTCAGACATATCAAA
>JAGFPH010001972.1:21931-46425 GCA_018207615.1 Philaenus spumarius
ATGTTTTTATTAGTTTTTACAATTTATAAATAAATGTATTAAATGTCAACTTGCTGAATTGAAATCGTATTATAAATTAGTTTATTATATTACAAAAACACAACTGTTAATAGAACTGATACTATTTATACTATACGAATTAAATTTTGCCCAAGCAATATTTTTAAAGAGAATATTCTTTACTATTTTTAATGATATAAGAGATATAAATAATAAATTATTTTGCATCATTTAATTTAACCGAATTTAAAAGTAATATTTATTTTGAAACTCTGACTTTTAAATGTTAACAAACTTTTTTTTAAATAAGGTTGTGGTGTGTGTTTTTTTGCATAAAACATACTATCTTTTTCTAATGTATAGCCTACGATTAAAGTTATACTGCATACACGTAATAAAAATTTAGTTATTTTTGTAAAGGTCTGTTTGCCTATAATACAGTCTTTATGACAGTTGCAAGCCAAACATTAATTGTTTAACTTGTTTATCTCCTGTATGTGTTACAAGTAAATTAACATGATTTTAAAACATTTGTCTTTTTTATTTTTATTTTATTTTATTTGTTTTTGTATTATTGATATATAATAAGCATTATATGTTTTAACGAATAACAGATAAAACCCGTACAATTTAATTTTCCTAACTTATTAATAGAATAAGTAATTCTAGTTTATTTTATTTGTAGTTCATAATTTTGAAAGAGGAAATCACTGAAATAGATATAATTTTAAGCAGCTTAAATCAGCAATCTCGACGCGTATAAAAACATCACGTGACCCAATCCCCTTGGTAATTTCTTCCAAGAAAACCACAATATGTTGACATATGTCAGCTGTCGGAAATGCTCTTACAGAGGAGACGGGACTTGGAGCCTTGACGGCTGGGCGAAGAAGATTGTCTCCCAAGAGATAGCAATCAAACACATTGTTGAACATCGTAACGCGCATGACCGTCCCCACCACCCTTACACAAAAACACTGCTTTAGATAGAGACAGCTCAGTGCCGCCCCACAAAACAAACTGTGATCGCGTGTGTAGTGCGTTGTGAACCGGCCTTTCATTTAAACCGTTATCTCGTAAGTATCCATCTCAACTTATCTTATCAGTAAGTGTATTATCAATGGTAAACCTCGGTGTGCAAACATACTGAGTAAACGGAACCGATTTTAAGCTGAATATCGATATTAACAAAGTCGAGTCGGCAGACGTATAAATAAACATATCTTGTTAACTGTTAAGACTGTTCTCAAACTGTAACAATAGATTACAATGAAATACGTCTGTGCTTTTGTTCTGTTTGATCTATTTTCATCTGGTTACACAATCCCAGTGAGAGTCGATTTAAATTTAACTATTTTCGACATTGTAATACCGGTTTGTTTATTTCTCTTAGCATACTTTATACTGATACGGTCTAATGGATACTGACTTTTAAAGTGAAATTGTTTAAATATTAGTTCTATTTTTAAATATTTGACCAATCTTGAGAAGATAGTTTGCAAAAATAACCAATATGTTCTATGAAACATATGTTATAATTTCAACAAACATAACAAATTATTAAATTATACATTATACAACGATTCGTTCACTAATTTTTGTTGACGTTCGCTACTTCGGAATATTTTAAATAACGAATCAAATTTGAACATTTTTAAAGAGTTACTGTGTGATGTTAAATTTTATTTGCCGATTGCTTCTATTTTTTTTAACGATTTAAATAAATCGCATTCAGAAAATATTTGCATCGGCTGAAAATCTGATATACAAAAATGTTTTCACCGCTAATATAACTTTGTTAGTTTAAGTTTATATTAATTAGTTGTATTATTACTACCCACTTATATATTAAATTAATAATTTGAGTTTACACAGATGTAGTGGGAATAGTTTTTCGGATTGCAATCAATTTGTAAAACCTGTGTTTTTTTTTTTTAAATCTATTATTCTTTATACAAGCAAATCTTTTCTTTTGAGTCGATATTTGTTGGAAAATTATATTTAGAAAAATAGCCTTACATTTATTTCGTGGTGTACATGTGTTACTAAGAATTTATGATAAAATATATGGATACAAATATAATTTTCTTTATGTTAAGGACATTGAGAATTAAAATCAGTAATATTTCTCCCATGTAATTTCTTAGCAGGTTTCTATTATAGCCTAATAATTTGTAAATTATAATAGAATATATGAGTTTGAATTAAGCAGAAATTTGTATTTCCTTTATTATTCTTTGGAGTTATTATTAACCAGTCATAAACATTTACCAAATAAGATAAATAGTTATTCAATATACTTGGCATCTTTTCACGATTCACAATTTGTACTGCTAAATGATTTAAACTAATGTGTTATAATTGTGTATACACTCTAAATTATTATATTTTTAGTTTCAAACCATATTCCAAATTATATATCACAATCAGTTATGCATAGAAAATGTATGTATATAATCTAGTGCATGGGTGCTGCATCCCAACGAATTTATTTTTAAAATTTACCCTCCAGTGATGGATGAACATTCCAAACTCGCAAGGAATGTTATGTGCCTTTCACATAGTGTATTCACCAAATGTGTGGCAGAGCAATAAAAAAGGCAGTATTTATTTATAAACTTCATATTAACATGCAATGGCAATACGAATCTGTTTAAACATTTAAGCACGTCCATACAGCAATATATTTTTAATACCTTACCGATAAATTCTGACACGTACTATTTATCATAGTAAAATATGCAATAAGTAAGAATAATATAGTGACTATATTTACAAAATCTTTAACAGAAAGTATAAACATAAAGGTATTTTTTCAAACACATGACATTGGAACTGATTATACATTATAAACAACCACAGGCCTCTTATTCACAACATACTGGGTGTAGTCTTGAGAGTAACTGATAATATTTAAGACATTTACAATCGCCTTATAAATTTCATAACATTTTAAACATGAAGTGAATGCATCGGTCTATCGAACAAAATAAACTCAATAAAATAATAATAACCAGACGAGATTACTGCGAGTTTGGAACGCCAACTATTTCTTTGATAAATACATTAAAATTACGTACAATTTATATACATGATTACTTTTTAAATAAATTAATCATTACCTCAAAACTAAGTAATAAACAGTACTAATTTTCTAAAACTATTATTAGGTTTGCTTTGTAACTCGATTAAAAAATAAATCTAAAATTATCAGGTTTTTCAACACTAACAAAGTCCAAAACAAAAATGTTTAATGCAAATTAGTTCAAACTACCAAATCAGCTGTTTACGACGGTTTTGCTGGAATAAAAAGCCAACCTTGTGATTCATGTATTTTAAATAGGTAAATATTTGCAAATTTATTTCTAAAATGATTAATATGCATACACTTTCTATGAGATATTATATCATTTAGAATTTTCAAAAAAAACTTGAATCCATCAACCTTATACTGATATGTAGTAGGTACATAAGGAATCAGTTATAGTTTTTATGTATTTTTAATTACTATTTCAATTTATATAAATGGATCGTAACAAGTAAGCAACAAATGTATTTCCTCACAGAAGAAAATATTGAATATATTAATGTTTTGTTCAATTAAAATCTGCCATTTGGTAACGTATCAATACCAAGCAACACGATATAAACAAACAATGTCTGACCTTAAAATAAAAACTAAAACTAAACTACAAATGCTTATCAGATTAACAGTTAAAGCTCGTAGACGATAAAGATAAAACACGTTTCGAAGCTCAATCATAAAACTTATGACTTTAACTTTAAACTTTAATAACTCTTTGTTAATACAATATGGGTTTATACCAATGAACATAAGCAGTTGCTCATAAATTAATATCACATGAATAATAATGACATTCCCAGTCATGATAAAGTTGATGTATTTAGTCGCATTGCAACAAAGTTTCTCAATAGTACAAAGATTAAAACTATTAACGGATTTGAAAAACTAAATAGATTTACTTAGCGTTAATAACATAATAGTTAAATATCAAACGATACTTTTAAATTTCAGTATAAAAGAAACAAACCACTATTTAATAAAAAAATACACTATCAGCAATTATAGGTACTATCTGCTGCAATTAAAATAATTACTAAACAAACATAAAAATGTATATTATAAAAAAGTTTAAT
Organism: Philaenus spumarius; assembly: GCA_018207615.1. Classification (NCBI taxonomy): domain Eukaryota; kingdom Metazoa; phylum Arthropoda; class Insecta; order Hemiptera; family Aphrophoridae; genus Philaenus; species Philaenus spumarius. Next base: position 26,090 of record JAGFPH010001972.1, read on the forward strand.
AAAATAAAATAAACACTTTAGTATCCACGAGTGAATTAAAAAAAAAAAAAATTATCTTAGACTTAATTCATTTAATAACATCGTTATGTTCAAAGAAAATATTTCGTTTATTGAAATAATAACGTTCTCCATACAAAGATTTAGTTGTTGTAACCCGAATATAAAGAACAGAAAACAACGCAAAAACTAAAACAACTAAATTGTTACAAGGTTAGCAATGCACAAGGGACGCAGCGCTCCACGCCCATTTGGTAGATTAAACAATTTTAAGTGTCCTCTCGACCGTTAAAGTCCAAGAACAAATCGTTACTTTAACACAGGTAGTGGATCGAGTTCATTGTACTTTAAAGTAAACGGAATTATCGTAATTTCTCTGCTTACAATTCGATGTAATCGATGTTTGTTGGTGATTGTTTTAAACTATTAATTAAAGTTGTACCATATTATCAAATCAAGTTAAATTGGAGGGATGGTTTTCATTCAAAATTAAACATTTGTTTAGACTATATTCAAAAGGGTACATTGTAAAACCTAGATATTGTTTTGTCTCCCAAGTAATTGTTTATCAGATTTTGCCGCAGGAGGAATTACCGTCTAAATCTAATGATGAGTTACTTGGTCTGTCAAAAAAGGTCAACTATAACATACAATGCATACTATTCAACAAAGGTACTTGGTAGAACTCCATTTAAAAAAAAAATTGTATAAACACAATATTTAGTAAAGTCTACAATTAATTCATGTAGAATTTACTAAATATTGTATATGTCGATTTTCGTCTAACAGTTGTTTAAATCATTAGTTTCTGTCTTTGAAGTAGTTCATCGGTATCTAAAATATGTTGTTTTATTGTATAGAAGATTTTAACTTGAATAGTGTGTAAATGTTCCAAGAGGTACGCTGTTATTTTTTTGCTAGAAAAAAAAATAAATAGCGTAAAAACATAATAGATGTTTTTGTTTGTTTTAAAGAGCATAATATCTTAAGATACTCACATTAATTTGTATTATATATACACTTTCGTTTATAGTTAAAATGTCTAAAAGTCATAGAATGTAAATAATTCGACCATGCAGCTGAACCGCTGACTAAAGCGGATCCAAAATTAAATTTATATATGTTTTTGGGTTTCAAACAACTATTTGGGAAATTGATCTACTCACGAAGGTGCTGCCAGCATGTACCAAATATATTGCCATCGGTCACCACGGTAAAAGCCGTGGATTTAATTCTGGTACTTTTACGGTATTTTACGTTTTTATTGTTTTTTGGGGAACCAGATGGGTTATAAGGTCGCGTAAAAATACAAAATGTGCAGAATTATTTCGTATGTCTATTTTTTTTTAAGAAAACTTCAACAAAATGTAATTCTAGTATGAAAAATCTCAAAATAATTTTAGTTCCGGTCAAAAGTTTGGTCTACTGCCGGTAAATTTTTTTGGCTAACGAACTCTTGTCCAAGCAACTTAGAAAACCAACCTGCGTACCAAATTTGGACCAAGTCGGACATAAAATGCGTCCGTTAGAGTGCGCACACATATATACATGTTACTTCTGGTCACAAATTTGATCTACTTCCGGTAAATTTGTTAGGCTAACAAACTCGTCCAACCTGGTACCAAATTTAGACTAAATCAGACGTTAAATGCGTCCATTAGAGTGCGCACACTTATACATAAAGTTACTTCCGATCAAAAATTTTGTCTAGTTCCGGTCAATTTTTTTAGCTAACGAAATTGTCTAAGCGTCTTAGATAACCAACCTGTGTACCAAATTTGGACCAAATCGGACATAAAATGCGTACGTTAGAGTGCGAAAGCCTACATAAATGGTACTTCCGGTCAAAAATTTGGTCTACTTCCGGTCAATTTTTTTGGCTAACCTACCAGTTCAAGCGACTTAGAAACCCAATGTGTGTACCAAATTCCGTTATAGTGCGCACACATATATACATAAATATATATATGATTTTTAATGACACCCCAAAACGTGTTCTGGGGACCATGATTGGTGCTCATTTGCTACTCCCGACCTTAGGTCCTACCATAAGGGCCACTGCATTATCTCATTTTTCCTATGGAAATTTGCTAATAAGTCATACGAAGTATATTTGTGTCTCTATTTTGCCACGTACATATTATTCAAGATTCTATGCAGATATTATCACAAATGCTACATAGATTCTTATTTAATGTTTTCTTGCCATTTAGATTTATTCTAATAAGTATGTTCAAAATAAAAACAAAATGTTCCTTGGAATTATTTTAGTTTTATTTATCCCGTTTCAGAATATATACGCATTAGTGCTCGTTGTTATATTTAGAAAGGAAAACCACAAACACAAACAAAACCATTACTCAACATTGTTTTGCATCAATATCCAGTGATGTACACTTTTCTAATAACGAAGCATAGTTTCCGAAACACGCAAACCGAAGAATCAAACAAATCTTATGGAGCAATATTAAGTTTATTTGAAATTTCAACCAATTCCTTTGGGAATATATGGGCTAGTGCAATAATTTGGTAAAACTGTAAATTGCCTTAGGGTGCAATATCATAACGAAAAAAACCCATACAGTCCTTTTTAATATAGCTTACCTTTAATCGAGTTTTGAATGGAATCTTATGTAATTTGAAATAAATCGTTCAGGAACATCTAAATTATAATTCGTAGGTGACAAACATTTTAAACTGTATGTTTTTATTAGAGATATTTGCTTGTAAAAACTACGAAAATCATGTATTTCAGTCGAGTAACCAGACAGCAGTAAAAAATCGGACCGAATTTTGTTACCTACTAACTATACATTAGAACTTTCTGTAAATTTAAATGTTGTTCTCGCATAGCGGGCACTAAAATTAAGACCGGCATTAGTAAGAACAGGGTATTTGCTTAAACATTTTTCCCTCTTCACGAAAAAAAGAAATAGAACTAAAGTGTATACAAGCTCTATTCTAGTCACGATTTAGCAATATAATATCATAGGCCAGCCTTCTCAAATTTGCCTCCGCTCACTGGATTGCATGCTACTGGAGAGTGGTATTAACTATCTTCTTATACTTTCCATTAATGTTTAAATTGGTTATCTAAACTGGTTATGTTTCAAGGTTGCACAGAACAAACGCACACAAAATGACTTGCATACATAAATGACACAAATCAAATTGCACAAGGTTATGTAAAATCAAGTTAAATTATTCCTACTAAAAACAACATGTATTAACGACAGTAATAAATTTAAATTGACAGTTTAGTTAGAAATTAACGTATTAATAGTTACATAAATTATTCAATTTAAAACTTTATACAAAGTTAATAACGTCGACTATCGATTATAATACATACAATGATAATATATTTAAATACACATTGTTGTAATAAAATAGCACAAGTCAATTTTAATCATTTATAATTTCATATTATTGCGTCACGTAGAGACAATAATATTACGTACCTTATACGGAACATTGTCCAGCACGTGACACTGTAAGATAAACATAGTGATAAGAAACGCCCCAATCAGAGTTTTGTTTTATTTGTTGCAGTGAAGCTACGTGATTTTATCATAAAGAAAAACCTTTGTTGGAAATTACTGATGGTAAATTAATTTTTCGTTTGTTTGCAGAGTTTAATTTGTGTTAAAATAAAAACATATACCTGAGAAAACAAAGGAAAAATATGTGATTTTTGGAAAATTGCTATTGTCAGTCTTATCGTGTTATAAATCTGACGTTTTTGATTAAAATCATAATTTTATTAATGTACTAGCTGACCCGGCAATGCTTTGCTATTGCTTAATTTGAAACTTTGAAAGCCTGTAATTCGTATCCCTGAGGGCCGATGTAAATTATAATGGGATTCTGCTCATTGCTTGATTTACCTAACCTATAATTATATTCATTTTGTGATCCAAATCAGTTGTTGATCAAAATCAGCTGTTTTAAGCTTTTTATACGAACAGCTGTTTTTTGTGCCCCTGATAAAATCGAAAGAATTCTTTCTTCTTCTTCCTTAAGATTGGCCTTCCATAAGATTAACATTGAAACTTTGAGGGCCACTGGGGCGTAGCCCTAATGTCCTAGGACTTTGGTAAATGGCCTAAAACCTTCCCAGGGTTAACCTGTGTTACTATGCAAAATTTCAAAGCAATCAGATGGACGGTTTGGTAACGCATAAAGGACAAACATACAGACAAACGTACATACATTGAATTTTATATATATAGATTGGATAGCGTTTAAGCTTCCCATAAATTCAAATACTAAGCAAACTTTATGACATTTGTTTGACAACAAACTTATTTTCCTTATTTTAAAAGACTTTAATTTACTTGAATAATATAGAGGCAATAATCTAAAGTATATTTTTAATATCTTTAAATAATCATTTTCATATCGTTATACTTGCGTTTGTTAAAAGGGAAGACAACATTATAGTCCGTCAGTCGGTCGCTATCGATTTTATTCGGAACCAATAAAGCAACCACATGCAATTTGGCATAGCAATAAAGCGTATAATTCGATAATAAAAACTCCAACAATAGTTTAATATAAATGGGCTTGTGATGAAATTTGGTAGGCTAAGTACAAATAAAGTATGTTATGATACTTTGTGTGAGTTTTAATGCAATAGGGATATGAAACCTATTCCTCCAAATTGTCTAAAAGTACAGGTGCCATTATAATAATAATATTTTTTTTTTTTTTTTTTTTCAGTGATGTTAGAAATACTTATATACATACCAATAAAATAAATACAAACACAAGATTTCATGTATTAAAAAGATATGCTTTTATATTTGTGAGGTCTACGGTATTAATGTGTTTGGGACCAGTGCTTTCACTTGTCACGGCCAATTTTATTAATTATATTATTTGCTAATGTTGTTTGTATTTAGATATGAATATTGGTCATATGGAGTATTATATTATTTATAAATGCTGGCTGTATGCGACTCTTGTCAATGTAGTAAAACTTGTAATGCTACGCATTATGTATGTTTATTTGTTTACTATTTAAAAGAAGATTTGTGCATTAAATTAACATTTTTAATTAATATTTTGAGTATTTACCCCTGTTTTTTAATAAATGTAGCAAATGTCTTCCAATATTCTATCTTAAACGTATTACCCTCAATCCATAAAACTTTCAAAGACCATTGTGGAAAGAGGGCGGAAGTAAATTAAACAGTAATTGACCCGCTTTAAAGCTGACATAATATGACTATCTGTTTTCCAGTGTTCGACCATTTTGCTACATTTAATACGATATCTATGTAACCCCCAACCCCCGTCTCCTCATTGGGCATGTATATAGTTCGTCAGAGGACAGTTAAAATATTATAAATGCATTGAAGTACGATGACATCATAATGCTCATTGTTAAACCCTTCAAAGTAAACTACACCAGATAATTTGTTCGTGTTATTACAGGAGATCGCTGACAATTCTGAGGCTATACTCTTGAAAGTATAATTTTTGTGTTTGCAATCTTTTCGTGAATAACTAAATCGTAAAACTATTCATTAAAATTACAATTTAAGTCAAATATAATATTTTTTGTTGTAATTTCGTGCGTATAAAATTTATTCTGATTTTTTAGCATACTCTGAATAGAAATGTAACCTCGTAAAAGTTAAACAAAAATAGCAATAGTCCTACTATTAACTAACCAAACCTAAGTAAAAAAAACAAACATCTAGGTTTTAAATCCATGCCAATAACTGTAAAAATAATCAGACATACTTTGTCTTATCTCTTCAAGTGTTTATTACCCGGGCGTTTTATTTCCAATGGTCTTCTAATGTAAATATTAATATTGGCTTGTAAACAATAATCTGTTAAACAGTTATAAATAGTCGTAAAGATTTAAAGTTTACAGTACAACTACTATACAGAAATTTTGTATCTTTACTTTTGTTTTTTATAAAGGATTAGCATAAGATTGTTTCTTGCAGCCACAACTAAGTTGTTTAAAATCCAGAAGTTTTTATTTTATAAGAATGTCAACGATATTACAACAGTCTGGAAGAGAAATTATTTCAGTGTTATTTATTTCAGGTAATTTTTTCTATGTGCCTTGGAGTCTGTGTGTGTTTGCGGTTCAGCCAGCGATTACTGTAGCCATTCTACCAATGCATTTATGCATCGTAAAAGAGACAATCGTTTTAGTAAACATATCCTGCCTTGTTTCCTGCACATAACATATTCGTTGCTACAGACAGTAAAACAAGATAAAGAATTTTCATTTATGCGGTGTAACAAACCATTAATTTATGGTCAACTTATTTGTATACTCTTGAAATTGTACATTAGTGGTTTTTTTATAAGCACCATTTTAAGACAGTACCGGTACTTAAAAAAAAAAACAGTAATTATTTTTTCTTTGCATTAGTTTTGTATTTAAGTAAAATAGTTATTAAAACATCTAACTACTTAGAGAACGGTATATATGGAAGGATTAATTTACTAAAATTGTTTTAACTTAAAGTTGTATGTCTTTTTTGTTAATTTTTTTTGCATAAATCTTATTTATTTTATGATAACACTAAAGCAAGATATTTTGTTGTAAATGATAGACAATGATATTAGTAATAAATACATAAATCTGTCGTCAATAAATCGCCTTCTATCTGACGGTTTATAAAAAAAATCACATAAAATTTAAAATAAGTAAAACATGCAAGATTATAAAACTATCTAACTTAAACTGTTTTTAATGTACAAACAAAATTTGTTTGGGTGAAGTTAAAATTTAATGTTTCTAAATGATGAAAATGCATTTATATTCTATTTTGATCTTTTTAAATTAAGGGTCTGCTTCAGTAAAAGAGAAAGCAACTGGCGACTCCAACGCTTCACCCTATAGCCGTATCTAAACAGTGAAATTTATTGTAGATGACCATTTTGACATTGCCCCATTTAACACCATTTTATAAATCTATCTTTTGTAATTGAGTGCTGAAAACAAACTGAATATTCTATATAAAATTGCGCATACGGCTTGCGATTCACTTGTAATTACACATTTTTTGTTGTGTAAGGAAAAAAGTTCAAACTTGGTACTTAAAAATTGTCAATTACATGTCAAATAAACTTGATTAAAAAAAAAATGTAAAACGCAAAATTGAAGCGTATGTGACTATGGTTAAAATAAGATTTTGCAAACAATTTGATGATAAAAATAAACGAAATAACTGGTTTTAAATTTAACATTGCTCTTACGAGACGCAAATTAATGCTGGAAACCACTACAGCAGACCCTTAAGATCTCGGTGCTTGCTGTTCTAACTTTATATGAATACAGAAATTGGTTTAAACCACAATTTTAAATCTAAATTCTATCTGGATATTTCTTAGTAAATTTATTTTACTAGTACTCGTAAAAGTTGTATTGATTTTTGAAAGTACTACAAATTTTCAGCAAAAATAACACGTTTACTATATTATAATTAATCTGGATTTGCTATTTGCATTAATCGTAAACAGCGATCTTGTTTACATCTTTCCTACTGATTAAATATTTGTGTAAAACACCCTTAAACTTGCGCTGTCAATATGATTCATAAAAAAGACAAACTGTGGAAAATCTTATCTGCTATGTTCAAGTTGTAACGGGTCAAACGGAAAACAGGTCATCTTTTACATACACCTTATACAATCACCTTATTTCCATTAATTGCATTTTCTAAGAAAACTGGTTAAACGATACTCTGAAAAGCAATTTATAATGTCGTTGAATGCACATTATCTTGGTACGCCTAGAAATTGTTGAGCAAATTGTCAATTTGCAGCTCTATCATCATTTTGATTGGGTATACATGAAGCCGTAGGTAGATAATAACATTACTAAATAAATAACCACAATAAAATAGAATGATAATTTTATTGGTACCTGATATTTCCGTTTCAATACATACTTTACCATTATAACATAACAGGCATCATAACCAGGTAACATGACAGGCACTATTTATTTATTAAACTGCAACTCAGTCATGTTGAATATAATTATTTTAACCCCTTTATTTAGTGAGGACATTTATGTAAAAGTATTTACACACATGTTCATCCGATACAAATATTTATAAATTAATTGTGGTTGTTGTTAAACTGTAAACAAAGAAAACAATATCAAATATAGCTGGAAATGTTATAATGTATTGTAACTTATTTGAACAGTATATTATACTTGCTTATCGCATGTAATATAATGTAACTTGTAACTGACGTTAGTTCACAAACTATTCATACAGTAACTAAACCCAGGTAAAATATAAATTCTCGATGCTTAAAGTCAAATAGACAAAACAACTCAATACTAGAATAGGGCTTACAAACAAAATGTGATCTATCCGAAACATCAAACTTGTAAACAAATAAATATGTTTGACTCCTAAGAATGTGAAACAAATGGCTGTGTTACTTTTTGTGTTTATATCTGCCGGTAAGATAATCAGACATGGGGAACGTAATGCTCTAAACATCGAAAGACTCCAGCTGCTATCGGAAGCCAGATACAAATGCTACATAAATATTAATGTACATGGATATATTCATTATTTTGTGTACATGCACTTGCAATTAAATACATGCAAAATGTATACCTCTTACATTAAATGCAAAATATTATAACTTATGAAAAAACCAAGTTTGCTGTCGCCTTTGACCAAATATTTACCTACTATTTATATATTTAAAAAATATTTATATTCCATTTAGCTACAAATTTATTTAACATTCTCGAAAGGATTTAAACAAATTATTTGTATGAATGTAATAGTTATGAATCTACCAATTGTTTTGCGAAAATGAATGGCCTCAAGAACCGTTAACAAAAGCCAATTAAATACAAAAGGCAGTTTAATTAAAATACGGTTCAAAAATATATTGTATCTAAATAAATTTTTTGTTAAATAAATTTGTAAAATGCACTAGTTTGAGTAATATTAACAATATAACCTAGATTTTCTTTGAAAAACATCTTTAGTATTAAAAATGTGGTTATTTCTCACAGTATCGTGGATTTCCTAACAATCCTTAAATAATATATAGTTCCAGGAGACCGAGCTAAAGCTCGATTATAAGCAGGGCTATGATTTCAATAATAAATATTGGATTATTGAGTTTTGAGGTTAGGCCTATAACATTAAACAACTAAATAAAGGGTATGTTTATTTAGCAGAAGTATTCGTTGCCATGGTAACTATAAATAGATACAACATTAGGCTTACCTCTAATAAAATACAGTTTAAAGAAAACAGATGATTATTGTAATAGCATTGAAAACATTTGCATCAGCTGTGCTTCGTTTAAAAGAAAACAGATGATTATTGTAATGACATTGAAAACATTTGCATCAGCTGTGCTTTGTATTGTTTAAAATGGACAAATTTCACTTTTTAATTTAATAAAAAGACGTAGAAAACGAATTTTCCCAGACTGGTGACCATTTCCAATTGATTTCTCGTGGCCAAAAGCACCATATAAAATCAAAAAATCAAAAATCCTTAGACGGAGGTTCCAGATCCATTTAGCAGACAGACAATTATCTCTCGCTTTAGAAGATAAGATACAACTTAAAATAATCTTAAAAATATTGAAACTATAATTATTCTCTGAAAAGGAAAACACGTTCATTTTAAGTATTACTGTTTAATGTAAGCTGAGTTAGTTCATGATTAAACTTTGAAATAAATAATGGGATAAAATTATTAATAAAAGGTAATCAATTAAAAAAATATATTAGCTTTATTGATAGGTAGGTTTTGAGTTGGTTATGATGCCTTCGGCCAAATATATGCACCAATAAAGGTAATATTTATTGTAAAACATATTTCGTTAGATTAATATTAATTTTTTTAATAATAATAATCTTACTAACAACAAATAACGATCAAGAAACTTGGATACCCAAACATTTGGTTTATAAAGTTTATGGATTTTGTATGAATGTGATTTAAACTATACTTTAAAATTATGTAAGCTACATTAATTATTATGTATATACATATATAGCATAGATGTGTCAGAGAGTGAGTTTGGGTTTGTTAACATTTATAAAATAATAATAATTGTTATAAAGTATAAATCTAAAAATATGAAACGTTATTATTTATGTTTTATTTGCTTTTTTTACTATAGAGCTTAGGTTCTAAAAAATTACAGTTTTTACATTTTATAATCAAACAAACAGTTAAAGTAAAACATTATGAAACACAAATCACAGCATATGCATCAAGTCGTATGGCGAAATTTGTGTCAAACATCTGAAGAATGTCTTAACTAAATCACAAGAAAATCAATTTTGTTAAAAAAAATTTATTCAAAGTGGCATGGCATCATCTGACTTAGCATAATCAGTCAGACACGCTATGCATCTAATGAAAAGGTAAATAATGTAAACAATGAAATGTACAAAGGAAGTGCCAGGAAGTTAAAGCTTTGTTTATTTGCATATTAAAAGTGATAAGTCAAAAGTAGGGCACGTCAACCTGTTGAATAAATAAACGCAAGACTCTTAATATAACTATTCACCTTATAAAACGGATGATATTACTTATGTAAGGTATAATGTGTGAATTTGCATTTAAAATAGCTTTGAAACATTCCTTTTCTCTTAACAATAACAAGGAAAATTAGTTTTAAAAATTAATAGTTTAATATTAAATACAAACAATTTTAAATTTCAAACAAACAATTTAATTAAAATAATCCACAACCCAATTAATTATAAATGTATGATACATTTATATTTAGCAATTATGCGACACATAATATAACAGGATATATAAATTAATTTATGTTACAATTTTATGACATCTTTTGCTTAAAATATAAACAATTATTAAGTATTGTAAACAATTATTACAAAGTATTAAGATATTCATGAAACTTCTTCAACTTTAGAGGAATAAGATTGCTACATGAGGTTTTAAAATTATTTAATGTAATTTATGTTAAATTTAATTTTCAACAATGAAGGCTTGCAACTAAATTTAGAATGAATTAGAAAGGATAGTTAGAATGAACATAAAAATTAATTAAGTATGTACGCAAATTATATACCATACAATTTTTGTTTTCATTTAGGCCTCTGCTTTATCCCTACTATATTAATGGTTAGTTCCTCTATCCACTTTACACTTTATATGTCAAAATAATGTTTTCATAAAGGCAAGATTTACGAGGTTGTTTTATATATTTGGTAATAAGGGATATTCAACATTTATAATCTTATTTTGTGGAACACTTTTAAGTTAATTATAACATCTGAGTTAAGGGCATTGTTCATTATTTATCAGAAAGGGGTTTACTAAGGATATTAATTCACACTATAACAGTTAATTATTCTACCTTTAACAATTAAACACAAAACCTTGCAAAGATGGTACTTAAAGGTTATTTTACAAATTCATTTGAAATATTTAAGGTGAATCATCTGGTATCAAACAACTGGTGTATTTTTTTAGCACTAATCGGCCACAACAAAAAATGGCTTGTGTATAAATTTTTATCGTTCGTGCATTATTATTGTTTCTAGGCTATAAAGCCGATTTAACCGTTTATATAACCCATTTTCTGTTGTTTCGGTCTTGGTTGTTTTAGTCCTAAATTCACTGTCGTAAAATAAAAACAAGATCATGCATTTCGAAAAAATCTATAGTTTTAAAATCTATTATGCTAAATAAAACTGACATTTAAGCTCCCTAATGCTACTTTGTGTTCAACAAGTTAGCCTATATTATTATTTATAGGTATAGTGTTAACATTTTCGTAATTAAAATATTGTATATAATTTCTAATCAAAAATCAAAACCATCAGACCGTGTACCCTAATAGGTCTTTTGCAGGTTGAATTATATTTATAAACAAAGAGCAACTATATTTAACAGTAGGCCTAAACAAATTTAACAACCATAAAACTGAATTTATAAAAAATATAAAATTAAAAAAAAGAAGAACTCTGAATAATGTTTTCCCGTCTCTAATAAAATTATTAAAAAAAACCCATTTTGTTAGCTCGCCATAATTAATGAGAAACTCTGCTAGTCTTTCCGGCGTAAGATAAAAGCGGATAGTGTAAGACACCTGTAATAATTGATATACACAACCTCTCTCTGACTTTTTATAGATAGGTTTGTTTGCAACATACCTTTACTGATCTGCTTTATCTTTAATGGTTTAGTCAGAGTATGTTATTACATTTTTAGTGATTATCACTGGAAACTACATTTTAAAAATAAATCTTACAATTTCGAAGTTGCCATGTGAAAAAGCTTTATAAATTCATAAATTTGTATTTAAAAACAGATAAGTATAATTTGAATTAAATTATAATAAACAAACATAAACAACTCAACTTTTCAGTAAATGTAAAACATAATTTTAAACTTGTTACCATCAGGACGTAAATAATACAGAATGAAATGTGTTATATTACAATGTTATTTGAGGTAAGTTTAAATTACCAATATAATCTACTTCAACACTTTACACAAGGTAAATGCGTTTTCCACTTTACAATATTATAGCCTGTTATGTAACGAAAATGTGTAAATGCATAACCTGATTACATGTTAGACAACAATTGAGTTAATCAAGGTAATGTAGTGCATACATCTCGGCATAATACATAACGCACCTCCCATGGGACTATATTATGTCGTGCAAACAGAAGCATGGAATAGTATTGTTGGTTGGTGAAGCGTTATAGAGAAACAAACCTAGATTAGATCAAACAAAATGCTAAGCAGTTGTTCTATTACTATGAATACAAACTAAATTATTTTACTAAACTAAATTATTATTAATTGTTGGCAGACCGTAATGCATTTTCTAATCATATATCATACTATCTGACCCGTACGGCGTTGCCCGTGGTGGTTGGTATTTTCAGTCTTTTTATCGTAATTTTATTCTTTTTAAGTGTTCAGTCAGTGAGTGGTATTTGGATTTTATATATAATATAGATCTTAAATAATAAAAGCACTATTGTCATAATAATAAAAGATCTGAAATTATGATTTTAGTTACTTTCTTAATTAGCACCTATGGCCCTAGAAGGAAGCTACATACCAAATTTAATTCCAATCCGTTCGGTAGTTTTGAAGAAATCGTGATTTAATCATTTTGATCCCCCACCCCCTAAAAAATCGATGTTGAGATTGTTGTGGAAGTACCCGTTTTGGGATCCCCCGAGTAAAAAAAAGTGTGTTTTACAAAATGTCTGTATGTCAATCTGTATGTCTGTTTGTCTGTATGCATACAAAGCTAGAGAGAAAAAAATAATATTCGATCGATTTGGAATAAATTTGCATCAAACATGTCAATTAGGTAGCCTATGTATACATGTATGAAACAAGGTTTTGAAAAATTTAGAAATGTTTGACCAAAAACCCCCCAAAAATCGGTTATTTTTTAATAAAAAACGGCTCTATGTTGAAAAATTGGGCTTATTTGTAGGCCTTAATGTCCCTACCTTATGCAAAAAACCTCATCTTTCTAAAAATGCTCGTTAAGCTAATAATAATAATATGTATTAGTTACTCTCCTACTTTAATGTACTCTCTTACTTTAATACAAAAACTTATAAACTCACAGTGAATCTGTTTAATAATTAATATGTTTGTTAGAAAGTATGTGCCAGTTTCTGGTACCGTTTATTACTTTTACGAAGATTATTAATTACCAACAAAACAAGTGTTCTTGTTGCTAATTAGTCTAATGGTAATCTTTTGAACGATAACGAACTTTTTAATATTCAGTCAATTGTCAAAGCTGTTAAAATTGTCATATATTTAAAAATAAATTATATTTGATAAATAAAACATTTATATCTTCTGAGCTAAGGCCGGTGACGGATTGTATAAATAAATACAAAATATTGTTAATTGCGGTCTAGGGTACTCCAAATGATTAGAACGGATGCGTGAGGAAGCTTGTAACAAAGATTTACTTTCGAAGATTTTTATTCGTGAGGAAGTATATGCATAAATACCATCAAAATTATAATATAAACGACGTCAACTTTCAGCCTATAAGTAAACAATGGTACAAAGTTTAAGCAACTTCCTTTAAACGTAGGCATTTTCACTGAGCTTTAATTACAAAAAAATAAACGGTTTTATCTTTAGAATGTTCTCTTCCAGTATGTCTTGATATGTTATACTAGAACCACAAGAGTTCAACAAAACTTCAAACTAGTATGTAGCAATTTACCTATAATTAGTTATATATCTATTTTTTACGTGCCATTTTTGTGGCTTTGGTGAACTGCAATTACACATTTCAATTCACGATTGTGAAAGTAACTGGATCACTTATGACACATTCATATTTAAATAAAACTAAATATTGTACGAGTTTATTAAAGCGGTTTGCGAAAAATATGTTATAATTCATCTTAAATTTAAGTGTTAAATTTCATCTGTGGCAAAAAATGGCACTCAGTTCCTATTGTATATAAGTTATGTTGGTACTGTAGGATCGTGTTACTTTTATTATTATTGATTATTCGTACATTTGCCATCATTTGTGCGTTAAACCTAATACACGAGGTTTCAGGAATATGTTTAATCACTTGATAACGGAAGTTGATCCATATTCCCGAAACGTCGAGTTTTTAGCACACAAATGATGGAAAATGTCCGAATAACCAATAATAATACATAACATCCATCATTAATAAATGATAACTCCAATCAGAGAATCTAGTTAGTGTTTGTAGAATCTTCTATTAATCCAAATACAGTAGAATAGGTCTCATATATCTATGTCTCAAATCCTGTTTAAGATATTCTGTTCTCCAGTCTATTGTAATTTCTTACTGTGTTTACTTGACATCTTTACTGTATACCAATCAAACTAACGAAGACTGTGCAAATGCGTAGATCGTATAGACCTATAATATATATATATATTTTTATTATTTTAGATATAACGCCAGGACCTAGGCTGTAATCTGTGAAAATGTGTTGTAGGTTTCAACTATTGAAAACTAGACTCCCTAAATAATTTTGTCTAGTTTGTAATTTTGTGAAACAGTAGAATTTTTAAAATGTCTGATAAATTTTTTATTCAAATACTTTGTACCTAATTATACTCGTATAGAAGTAACTTTTGCATTGCAGTTTATTGGATGTCGTAATACTATTGTTGTTAAAATATAGTAAAATACTTACTGCCTCCTGGAAATGTTTTACTATGGTATATTAATTTAGACGTTCAGTTGTTTGTGCAAAGTTCAAGTTCGAGAACTATTTCGGCTTACCTATAGAATATCAAATTGTATATTTAAATATAGGAGCAAACTAAAGCACAGAAAAAGACTTATTATTCTTCTATTGTACATTCAATAGCCTAATGATCAAACCGCTCGTTAATCAAAACACAACAACGTAAACAAATGCTCTGATAGCTTTGTTGTAATCAATCATTAATTCACATTAATTATTTGGCAAAACATTATTTTTATCGTCTCAAAGGCGTGGCCTATTAAAGAAATGGCGGTAAAATATCGTTAGTGAGGTTGATTGGAAAAAGTCACGCGATTTGACAATACAATCAAATTTATATATCACCTGATATCTGTTATTTTGTTAGTGCTTGTATTAAAGTAAGAATAGTTATAATGTGTCGTTATTTATTTCTTAAGGAGTGTTGAAGATTAATTAATATTAAAGATGGTTGTAATAATTGAGAACTGAATTTAACTCTTAATGTTTTATAGTTTTTTTTTCAGAAATTTATTTTTTCTTTCAATTAGCAACTAATTCATTTCCTTTGAATTTTTAACAAATTTAAATCAAGTCTTAGTAGACATTTTTAGAAATTATATATATATACTTCCACTACAATATCACAATATACAATTTAACAATATCATTAATCAATCAAATTTAAATCAAGACTTAGTAGACATTTTTACAAACTATATATATATACTTCCATAGCAGAGACATTACTTTGTACCGGTTTTGTACATGGTTTTTATTTAGTGTGTGATAATTTACTTGATTAGATAAATCTATATTTACTGTTAGTGACTTTATAACTGCCGGATTCAGCTAACCACAAATACTAGATAATAGATCTAACTATTAAAAATATCATTATTCAACCAAATTTAAAGTAAAATTGTAATTATATGTTCAAAGTTATTAAGTTGATAACATTGATGGTTCGTTATATTCATTAGCAAAGATTTTTACTTTGATATCAATATTAAATGATATTTAACATGATTTACTTTTCAGAAATTTTTCCTGTCCAGAAATAAATATTTTGAGAAATAATATCCAATTAATGTAGGTCTACGTTTATCTAAATAATTACAAACAAGCTTTTATTAAAAAAGCTTATTTATAAAAAAAGTTACAATTAATAATTTATTTCGATCAATCACACATCTTAACACTTAAATCAACTATAAACGTTTTTGTTGTTAATTTCTGTTGTATTAATATCGTTTTATATCCCGTACAAAAATGCTGACTAGTTGTTAAATAAAGCGTGTTTTAGAAAGCGTGTTGTTTTAGGAGCGTATAATAAATCTACTGTATGAGTAATCTTGGGTACCAATATTGTTATTAATGCAATATTACGTTTAAAATTACGTTTACAATATTTGTTTTAACGTTTTAAAAATTATAATATTGTAGTTTAAACTTTTCATCAGCTTATGTCTTTGTTATTTACACATTATTTAAGAAGAATTTTCTACGTTGAGACTAAATTTATGTTTATTAAGCTATTGTTTTATTAAGTTTTAAATTCACGGAAATCATAAAAATTTACTTGATTTAATTTTAAGTAACATTAGTAATTGATAAGTGATTATATTTTAACCAAAAAGATATTCTAATAAACGGTCTTGTTAGTTTAGATTACCTCATCACAAAAACATCAATATCTTTTTAAAACGCCGATGGATCGACCTATTTGCTTACGCATTACGCGGAAAAACTTACCTTATTCCCAAGCATCGATGTACATCGATGTTCCCAAGTCACCGCGAGGACCATTTACCTATCAATCAAATCCAACATCGTTCTGGACATTTCCTAAAAGGGTGTATCGATCGCTTAAACAGTTTGTGTTGGGATACCGTTATAATTGCGCACCACACACATTACAATAAATACTATTTAAAAAGAATTCAACATGCAATGTTCTAATTAAAATAGTATGTATGATTGATAGTAATGTTTTATCTCTTTACTGCATGAACATTGTGTGAAGAAAAATTGGCAGGAAGATCTGATAATGTAACAAATATGTCGATAAGAACTAATCTGATTACAAATTACAATATTTAAATAATAAATTAATGTAATGCTTACAACTTGTATAATGTTGTTTAGATGAAAAAAACGAATAACAAATAGTATACAAATTTACAATATAAGTTGATTACTTATGCGTAACTAATATTGTAAAACTTTTAATAGCACTTGCTAAATAATTTAATTGATCTGGCAAGAGCTTGCATCACTGTTAGCAAAACAAGTTGTACTAATTTTATTAATATAAGTCTCACTTGACAAAATTTATTTCTTTAAATTTTAATCGTATTTTAACGTAAATAATTTTTGTTTGTTTATTTTCCGCCTTCTTGTCCATTATTTAGTTTTCGTGAGTTGTTTTAACAATCTATATATTAATAGGCAAGCACAAAACTTGTCGTCCTTTTTTCTCAGCTTATGTGCATCGTATTAGAAATTCGCGCATACCGTTAGAAAGGTAGTGTCTTGTAGATGAGCAGAATCCCATTATAATTTACATCGGTCCTCAGGGATACGCCCCAGTGGCCCTCAAAGTTTCAATGTTAATGTTACGGAAGGTCAATCTTAAGGAAGAAGAAGAAAGATTTCTTTTGATTTTATCAGGGGCACAAAAAACAGCTGTTCGTATGAAAAGCATAAAACAGCTGATTTTGATCAACAGCTGATTTTGATCAACAACTGATTTGGATCAAAAACTGAATATAATTTTAGGTTAGGTAAATCAAGCAATAGCGAAGCATTGCCGGGTCCACTAGTATGTATATATTTCGCATAATTGGCGGCAAACAAAAGGAGAAAATTTATTAGGCGACATCCCGTTTCATCAGGTTTACCCATTAAACCCTAACCCCTTTTATTAGGCACAGCTTTATGTCAGAACCTCATAACTTTATTACTCTAATATGTTGCCCTTTTGACCACTAAATCTTCTACAATTATTTAAGATGTCTTCGTTGTGTGGGACTTTTATCAATGATACCAGCCAATTACTGATAATAATTTCAGGGGTGTTTGAATCTCTTAAGGAGCCTATGTTTGACACTTACAGGTTATGTAGTTGTTGTTATATCCATACAGGATTACTTATTTTCCCCTTATTGTAGAGGTACAATATAATTTACTTTTGGTAAGAAAATATTAGCATGAGGTAAAAAAAATGTATTCCTGTAGAAGTGTTACGTGCTTATAACTATACATAAACTATATAAAAGCAGTTTACAGTTTTCTTTAGTCTAGATTCCCTTACATCATGTTTAAACACATTAGAATCCACCCCCAATTTTCGTGTGATATTTTTAGATCTACCTACAATATTTATGGTAGATTATTATTATAACTAAACTAACTAATAAATAATAACTTATCAGTTAATAAAAAATGTAAATACATATCGTATTAACAGATTGGAGAAGACCGTAATTAGTTTTATGACTTAGTTCAGTGTGCTCTCGAGAATGTTGAAATTAAACTTTATCTGCAGTGTAATATGCATAAAAAATTATAACTCAAAATAACAATATATTTTTTAAATCTCCATGAATCATAATGTCTTTTGCTACACTGTGCCAAATGTAAAAGCTGTGCTCTCAAGTTGAAATACAAAATACTTCGTATCAGTGTTAGTCAAATCTAGTTTTATATTAATAGATAGTGTGTTTATTTTACACATTACTCCACTTAAAGTTTAATTACATAATAAACAAAGAAATCCAAACAGCATGTCTGAGAGGTAAAATGAAAAATACTTAAAGTTAAACCCAAACTTCTAGGTTAATTATAGTATTATAATAATAGTAGATTATAGTATGTACTTCTATTATTTATGAAAAATATTTTTCTTGTTTCCTACATTGTTTTATCCCTCAATAAACTCATAAAATACTAATTTTAATTATTGTGCAAATTCAAGTATTTGCCTGAGAGGATATCGAAGTGACACGGTACCAACTATGGTAAATATATTATATTAAATAACAATTATTTAAAAATCTAAAAAAACGTACAATATCAATGTAATAAATTTAAAGTAAATGACCGTACAAGGTGCCGCTTCATCAAGCAAGAATATGCAAATAAATGTAAACAATAAAAGCAGTTATGTTTTAGATAGTATTTTTTGTACTCTTAAAGATGTATAGAATTTACACAACCTAACAATATAAGTTAATTATTTAAAAAATAACACATCATGTTTGTATCAACCATAATTTTTCCTTTTAAGAATATAAGCATTTTCGTTTTAATTAAAGCTTCCAAGAATAACTAAATCTGGCTTAAAGTAAATTATTCGGAATATATAAAGCACAGTGTTACCGATATAGACCGAGATAAGCCAAGTGTTAGATAATATCCGTCAGCTTTTAAACCTCAAGATAGATCTTTGAATTAAATAGCTGCCGCAGCTTATAAAATCTTAAAACTCGTTTATAAAATGTTTACAGATAATGTTAAGCAGAATATATATAATTTAAGTATTGAACGCTCTCTTTAGTAGGCTCGTTTTAAGTAGTTTTAAAACTTAGTAGGCTAAGTAGTTTTATTTGGTGTTATTTATAAATGCAATACTTATATTGTAAGCTTTTAGAGCAGGAACTACGTTGACAAAAGTAATCTAATAAATATTTATCTCGAACTATTATCTAATAAACATGGTTTTGTTATATTTACGTAAACAAAGGAATATTTAATTAAAGAGTTTCTGTGTATGCAGTAGAGTTACTGTCTGTGCAGTAGAGTTTCTATCTGTACAGTACTGTTTTTGTCTGTGTAGAAGAGTTTCTGTATGTAAAGTAGAGTTTATGTCTGCGCAGAAATGTTTCTGTCTGTTTAGTAATGTTTCTGTCTGCATAGTATAGTTTCTGTATGTGTAGTTGAGTTTGTGTCCGTGTAGTAGAGTTTCTATATGTGCAGCAGAGTTTCTGCCTATGCAATAGAAATTCTGCGTGTATAGTTCAGTTTCTTTATTTGCAGTAGATTATCTGTCATTACAGTGCAGTTTATATTTGTGCAGTAGAGTTTCTGTCTGAGCAGGAGAGTTTTTGTCTATGC
>JAGFPH010001972.1:46435-75782 GCA_018207615.1 Philaenus spumarius
AATTTCTCGCGAGTTTAATGTCTGAAGGAACTCTACATTTGAGGGAACAGCGTCCTCCAACTCAACCACTGAGTCTACACACTGATATTTTAGAAACTTTGAATAATTTTAATTCAATACAGAATAATTAATGCTGGCTGCAGAATCGCTCTTTGGTGTTAAAATATATATTTTTAAGCCAATTAAATTGTCTGTTTGCAGTTTGTTCAAAACGTGATGGATATTTGCAGTCAAAGCGTTTGGGTATTTGACTATTAGGCCAAGATTGTTTGGAATTACTACCTTGCATTCCTCTCCAGGTAAATTACCATATCCGTTTTGAAAAAGTAAGTTTGAAAACTCCTCTGCCCCAAGATAATATTTGCGATGAACCCTCATGTTGGCTCGCAAGAATAGGACTTGGATCTTTGGCCACAGGTAGGATGATTTAAGGTATGATATCACCTCATCAGCACGGGTTCCCCGAGGAACGGCAGATAGTGCCTGCCTGAAGCATCCGGCTGAAAATATAGTCATCCCACCAATTAATCATTTACTACTTCGAATGTCCTGAGTTACGTTGTTCAGAGTTTAGATTTGTAATGTTTTGATTAACCGCAAAGGTTCAAAGGATCAGCCAGTTGGCAAAAACTAATAACACAAAGAACAGTTCTCCGATTTTTCTTGGAGAGTACGAGATTGTGGCCTCTTCCAGAGTATGGTCACAGTGAGCATCATCCTCCAACAAACCTAGAGGGCGGCAGGCAGACCGATAACTTTGGTAAACCACACCTTACACCTTCTTAAAGTCATCAAAGCAATTGCGCCCAAGTTCCTCGCGAAGCAAGAGTCGCAAGTAGTCGAATTTGGCATTATTAGGATGTACAGTATAAACTCTGCCAAATATTTGTTCAATTTCACTCGTGGGTGGCCAATCACAGCATTATATTGCTTTCTTCGTCTGAACTTGTTATTTCTCCGTACAAAATACAGGGACTTTACTGTACAGTAATAAGACCTCTTGCAAAATAATCTTATTTACAAATCTCAAAAGATTCCAGGAGTGTAATTATAGGTAGGTTCTGAACTTTTTCCGTTGCGTTATCTGATGTAAAGTAAACTCTTTGGCTGTTCTTGACATTGACAGAAAGATTCATCACAGGGGGAACCTCTCATTAATGGGGAAGCATAGGATTCTCCAAGCAGCTTCAGAAGTACTAATACAGCAACCTGCTTAAACTTGAATATCTCATCCCACTCGTTCTCTAACCAAACGCTGCTTGCATAATAAACTTTATGGACTTCACAGAGTTGTACTGCTTCACGTTTATGTGAGACATGAAGGCACGGGACAGGACAGAGTTGTATGGAACTACCCACTAGTTTTAAATTGTTACTCCGTTTATTTCATCAGTAAATCCACCATCAGATAGGGGAGCTTACAGTACTGGGGATATCCGTCATCTGCAGTCTGAGTATCCTTTAACAGAGAACGTCGTTACCTGAACGAACCATTTACCATACAGGGCGGGTTTCTGTTCAGATTTCCACAAGGGCAGTGAATCACCGTAGTCTCACTTGCATTGATAGCATACCCATTACAGCTTTGGAAACACCACGTCCTAACTATGGAATTGGCAACGTTATTTCACTAGGAAGGTAGTTTAATTTGTTTGTGTTTTGCTAGCACTTTTTTTCGAAAATTCGCCAAATATAGTAGTTCTATCGCAATTCAATAGTAGAAAAAGGTCCAATGAATTCATATATATGCGAATAAATAATTTATTTTGAAAGTTTTTGTTCTAGAAGCAGAAAATGTATAGTAACGGAAAATGCAAATTTAGGCTTACATAAAAAGTAGTAAATACTTTTTGTATTTTTTTTTAAATATTCAAAAGTTTAAAAAAAATCATAATAGAAGTTTATAAAAAATATATAAATTTCAAATTCTTTTATAAAACACCATTACTTAAGCTCCTACTAAAAAACCGCTATGAAATTAAAGAATATTTTGAAACATTATTTAGGGAAAACACGATATAATACAATTTTATAAACTCATTTCACTTTGTTTCACTAAATTTTAAACAACGTAACATGGCGGTGTGCACCGTAAGATAATCTGCGCAGTGGCGAAAGGGCGTTTTTAGGTCTCTTAATTTTATCGACTGAAAAGACATTGAATGGCTTTAACTTAAATATAGGCCGGTTTGTTGCTTAGGGAGAATTATAAATACAATATGTAATTAAAGTTTAAATAAATCTTTACTATCCGTCCCTGAAAAATTATACTTTGAGACGCCAAAAAATTTATAATTATAAAAAGATACAATTAATTTTTCTATTTAATATATTTAATCTTGAAGAGAAATTAAATTGTACTTACAAATATTACTTACACTGTCGTCTATTTTTTATGATGGATAAAGATTAGTTGAGTCATCTTATGCTAAGGTGTTTTTGCTAATTTATTAATCCCCACTAAAATTTGAAACTAAAATCTCGGATTTCTTTTAGTAACGGGATCTTAATATGTATTTCTTTCGTACTAATCCGAAAATAATATATGTTCCATACATTAATTCTGTTAAGAGAAATTGCGCAAATTTCTGAATTGTTTATTGTTGATGGTTTCAACTAAAATATAATACAATGGTAAACACAGATAACGGATAAACACATTGTTGAGGCACGCTGTTTAAACAGCGATAAGAAACAGTGTTCACTAGGCTGATTTATTACACAGTAAAGAGTTAGTTTTGTTAGTAACATTAATCATTTACTTTTCCATCTAAGTTATTCATTAGTTTACAATAATTGACATAACACAGAAGCTAATATTAATGTTTGCGACTGTTTTCAACTATACGACACAAAGTGTTACTCTCAATTTAGAAGTTCTGGAGTAATGGTGTAAATTTAAGAAATACACTGTAAGAAGTGTTTAACTATCTCTAACAAAAGTCTAGAATAAAATAGACAATACTGTAAAGTTTTCACAGATTACAAAGAAGCTGTACTCCATTCTTTGTCTTTGAAATCATAATCCTAGAATATTATATCTTTATTTAGACCAACTAGTAAGCCTCCAATTTCAGTTTATTCAGGAATATAACAAAACTATTGTCAAAGCAATTTAACTATACATTTAAAAGATTAACCTAACTAAGTAGGCCTACGATGTTTAAATAAGTTCTTTGAAATAATATGTCTAAAGTTTCTCATCTAGAACTTTAAAATTATTTTTTTTATAAATATTTTTAGTAACACATTACGGCGGTCAAACCTGATAGTTTCTAAAGAAAACATGCATATAATTTACATTAAATGTTTAAGTTTAAACTGTATACTTAACTTAAATTTTCAAGGTTTTACATTATAGTTATTTTATATCAATGCTATACTTAGGGTTAAGAATTGTATATCTTGCCATAGATATACTACGTAATTATTTCAGTATTGCCTTTTAATCAGAGTTATACTTTTTGGTTCGTTATTAGAGTTACAAATATTATTTTTATTGAGGTTACACTTAGAGGATACACATTACGGTTTCTCATAATAGTTTAAATTTATGGATTCTTGTCAAAGTGATACATAATAATTAAAACATTCGACTTTTTATATTTATTTTGTTACAAAACAAGGTTTAACTATTATGGTTATTTCTTATAGTTATCAGCCGTCATTTTTATTCTTATGGTTAGTTAGATGAGTTTTACATTGCGGTATTCTATCAAGGATTTACTTTAGAGTATTAATTATAATTATTCATCAGGTTTATACAGGGTGTATCAGGAAGAAACGGAAAGAATTGCAAGACGTGTTCTACTGGTGAAAATAATGAAAAAAGTTCATATAAACATAGGTCCGCAAATGCTTCGTTTTCCAGATATCTGCCATTTTGTTTTTTGTACAAAATAATTCATATCTAGAGAAAGGTTTGACTGATTGAGTTCAAACTTGGCATGAAGTTTAACCTAACAGTGATATACCTCAAGAAAAATAAACGATTAAATCCAATCATGCGTTTCAAAATGGCGGCTGTTCGAAAATTTCAAGCCTAATTTACTCCAAAACCGTACATTTTAACGAAAATTGTCAAGACATCTTTTTTGTAGCCCTCTTGATTTCCTATCGGATAGTGTAACTGTCAAAACAATCAGATGAAGGATAACAGTTAAGTTATGTGTACTAATTGGTTTGTTCAACCCGGCATCCTATACCAACACAGTAAATACTACAATATTGTATGGACATTTGTTGTCAATACCTTTTAACTTAGCCTTAACCTTTACCTTTAACTTATAAGTGTCTTGAAATATATAGCACTTTATCTGGTAAAAGTTTAATTTTAAAATATAGTTTAATTTAAGACGAAATCTTTTGTATAAACAAATTATTCCAACATAAAATCCATGCAATAAAACGTATAAATGATTGCCAAATCTATATAAATAAGAATGTAAATTTGCGTTTGTTCAAAATCGATAATCTCCGAAAATTCTTCACCGATTGTTTTTAAGTTTTGACACAAACTTTCGATTGAATACAAGCCTGTGTTTATATACTTTTTGGAAAACTTCAGCATCTATTGAACATAAAAACAACACACAACATACTCAATATTTGACAAAAATGTAAGCACCATTACATTTGTATATCTATAAATATAAAAGCCAAATCCACTGACTCACTGATTACGATTTCTGAAAATCTATGAACGGATTGGAACGAAACTTGGTATGTAGCTTCCTCTAGGACCATAGGTGCTCACTAAGCAAGGTTTTAAAAAAATTCGAAATTTTAGGAGGGATTTGGGGGGGGGGAGTTACTAAATCACGATTTCTCTAAAACTACTGAACCGATTGGAATGAAATTTGGTATGTAGCTTCCTCTAAGGCCGTAGGTGCTGATAAGAAAAAGTTTCAAAAAATTCCAAATCTTAGAGGGGGGGGGGGGGGGGGTTTGGGGGTCAAAGTTACTAAATCACGATTTCTCCAAAACCACTGAACAGATTGGAACGAAATTTGGTATATAGCTTCCTCTAGGGCCAGAGGAGCTCTATAAGAAAGGGTTTTAAAAAATTCGACATTTTAGGGGAGGTTTGAGGAGGTGGGTTAATGTTACTAAACATCCCCATTAGAAATACATAGTGTAATATATTTACTGATATAATAAATGTTTTATTAATATGCATTCAACTTCGATTTGTCTATCCGTGCAAAGCCGGATCGGGCCAGCTAGTTGACTATAATAATAAGTACCTGGGCGACCAAGCATCGCTCAGTATTTTTTTTTTTATTGTTTCTTGTAAGAAAATGTATGTAAATACGAATCGTATACTGAATAAATATGAGTATTCTTCGATCTTACGTGCATATGAACTGTTTATTTAAATAATAAAAAAATGATTGTAATTAGTTATAAAACCTAGAGCATTCGAATCCTGACGTCCAAAAACCTTTATAGGTACATGTAGGTTATGTAACCTATTCAACGAATAGGCCCCATTTGATAATGTTTATGTATTTTAGAAATAACAAATTATAATTATAATCGTTAGATCATTTGTATTACCTTTTGTCGTAGCGGAGCTGCTTTATATTTTCAATAAATAAATTCTTCGTGAGATTCCCCGGCATCGTATATACAATCCAGCGGAAAAACAAAGTTCTACTCAGCGAGCAACTTCTTGCCCTTAAAAGGACCAACTCTTCGTGCGAAACCAACTTCATGCGATTCAACATTAAATTTTCTTCACTTAACTTTTTGGCCGTCAAAAGGGCCAACATCAGTCAGCGTCTTGCTATTTTCCCGTAAATGCCTTTTACGGGAAAACTCGCCTAAACGTCCTCAGAGCTTCACTCTATTACGTCCCCGGTCGGCATATTATCTGTCTGGCGAATATAGGCATGTTCGACCGCCAAGGACACGACGATATCGGCCGGCAATCTTCTATAATCTACGTTTGCTTTCCTCGGAAGTTGACACCTCATCTTCCGAGAAAGTCACTAGTATTATTTCCCCACAACTTGCTCAAGGACCGTTCCGACTACACACTGCAGCAGTCTGGGATACGTAGACACGTTCTGCCGCCAAGGACACTGCGACATCACTGCTAGCAAATTGGAAAGACCGTAGTCTTGGTGGAAGACAGCATCTATTTAATAACAATGGCTGCTTATCTGTAACTAAAAATGACTTTATAGAAATTGTATGACTAAATTTGGAATAAATAAATTTTGAGTGGGAATGAGATGGTGGATCGATGAAATACACTGGGATTAATTACGAAAGTGTGTGGCGTTTAAGAATAGATCACTGCTAACGGCTCCTTCATTTCTACCGTAAAACTTCTCCCCGCCGACAAGACCTTGTCTTACGGGAAAGTTGTTCGGTAATCTCCCGCGAGCTAGGCCATAATTTATATTAAATTCAAATTTCCGGGGCTGCAACATTTTAATGCAGAAACTGGTAAAAAGGTTTTCAGAACGGTTAATAACAGCTCAAAAATAATGTTTTAGTTACGTTTGGTGTTTGAATAAAGAAGTAAGTTGAAAATTGTACCACCTGATTAATTGTTAATGATTTATGTTTGATAAATAGTATATAAACATCTGGAGCTAAAATTAACATATTAACACCTGTTTGTAAAACATCTTTATTAATATCTATAATGTATCTATTCGCATAAACTTAGTGACTTCAAAGGTTGTTTATAAAAATAGTTCAGAGTTTAAATTTTTTGCGCATTGTTCCGAGTTTATGCGCTTTTTTGCATACATAGAACTAGCGCATTCGATTCCTGACGTCAAAAAAACCCTAGCCTATATGCAAAATAAATTTATAAAAAAATATACAAGGATTGCTCGTTTATTAATATAATATATTAGTGAGCTGTTTCCTATAATATTTCCACTATCAGCTGATTTCGAAGTAAAAACATCACACACTATCTATACTAATATTATGAAGAGGTTAAATTTGTTTGTTTGTATGTAGGAGGATTCTCTGGAACTACCGAACCAATTGAAATTTTGTTTTAATAAAAAGTTATCATCCCTGAGTAACATAGGCTAGAATTCATTTCGATAAAATCATTTTTATTTCAATATTTGTAAATTTAGTCGGAACAAATTCACATTATCAAGTTGGGCGTTAAACCCATAGCGTCTAACAGCTGTAATACCAATAAACAAGCAACATTATGAAAAACTAAAAAACGACAATTGATAAATAAACTTATATAATTTAAAACTTACTGTGCGAATATATGCACAAAAACGTAAATTACGTGCGTATGTTGCGTAAAATAAATTAAACCTAATTTTAGGTCAGTCCTAGACTGCCAACACATATATTACTTGAATTTATTTACATTCATTACCATAGCAACCTATTGAATAAAATAACAGACAAAACAGTTGATTGTAATGTCCAGCTTAGTACAAAATAATATATCAAGTTTGTCCTAAACTGAACCAACACAGTTTCAACACACAAACCAATAAAAACTTGCGTTATGGAATTTAAAAATAAGAAAAACCTATGTTACATGCTAATTAAAAATAAATGAGACATATTATAATTTATTAGTAAACCTATGTATTGATAATATACGGTAATTGATAGTGAGTAACCAATATTAACAGCTGATTTCAAAATATGAAACAATTATTTGTATTTCGAACTTTTTGGTTGGGTTTTTGATTAAGTATAGACCTGAGCTTTGCTGGTTCTTTTAACCTTTATTATAACTGCTGTTATAAAATATACAAAATAATTAGATTTGAACATTTAACATTATTTGCCATCATAGTTTTGAGGTTATTATTAATCCTACACCTTTGTTATAAATAAAACATAACAATAAATATGTTTTTAGAAGGTTCCATAGGGTGTTGCCGTGCGGATCACGCAGGGGTCTCCCCTAGTTTTAAACTAAACAATCTCTAAATTTTTTTTATTTCTATTTTTATAGAGGAAAATTTTTCACAATGAAAAAATACATTGAATCTTCTGCTATTGATGTGATGCATAAAGGTAGATAGTACACCAGAGATTAAAGCGGAAAGGAAGTAAATCTTGCATCTATTCGATACACTTTAAATTTATTAGTTCAAAACTGTACGAATTGTTGCAATACCAGTAATTTATAACAATCGATACAATGTTACATAACTTGCGAGGGAAATGTTCTTTTGCCCATTGCATTATATCTCAAAAACAAGTCCATTACAGCCTAAAAATATTTGCGTTGTATAGTGCAAATACATATTATCATTGTAGTTTACATTTAGAAGCAACCACGAAGGAACTGTAGGCCTACAACTTATCAATAATTGAAGGCATTGCCATTGTAGAAAGCCTCATAAAACAGCGTTAAAAATATAACACAAATCTTCCACAAATCACTGCAACACAAGTACTATATACCAATTGCGAATTGTTTACTTGAAAAACCGTTAAACCTAATTCAAAAGTTACAGATAAAGAAATCCCAATCTGAAGCATAAGCGAGGTCTTGTGGAAAACAGATTAAACACTTTCAAAACAGGGGTGTGTGTGTGGGGCCCTCGCCTATACGTTGTTAGTGTTAAGTTTTCAGCTGGCCTTCTTTCAATGTTACAGTAATTGGAAGAAAGATGTGAGCTTATTATTATAAAAAAACATGAAATTTTTATAGGCTCCAATAAAGCTAAAGGTTGTATACATACTTATCAAAATATGTGTCGTGTGAATTATACTCTGGCTCTAGAATCACAAGTCGTTTTCATTAGCTCTATTTTGTGTGTACATCACAATAGCAAGTACATAATATGATAGAATACTTTAATTAAATTAAGACGGCGCATTACCCAAAAAGAGTAAAGTAATTTCAATCTAATTTGTTTATGAGTTTAGTGAAAGGTTATTTGGAGATATTGAATCGTATTCACTTCTTTGTAAAATCTATTTATGTTACCAAGCTACAGAAAACCTACGAAAGAAAATAAAGGGGTAGCAGAAGAATCAATAAAAGAAGGATACTTAGTTGTTGCTGTGTGGAAGAAATAATACGTAGTTTGCTTCTATACAATTTGGTGGTTCGGGGTTTTCTGCAGCACTCTCAGAAACTAACTTTTAGTCTAAGCTGCTTATGTTGAAATGGTAGTGAAGATATGAAGTGTAGATTTTATACTTAGTAGGGAAAACGCAGATAAATATGTTAGACACAAATTAGATTTGTTTTTATCCATTACAGCAAAATAAAAATAAATCTTAGGTACCACCTGACATTTTTTAAATAATTTTCACTACCTTAAATTTTTAATTTAAGAGAAACAATCATCGTATTCAAATTGTAAACTACTTACAACTCTACTACAATTAATTACTGACATAACATATCTAATTGTAAATATAATTCAGTTAAATGTGTAAATAAATAAAATTCATATCGTTGAAGAAACTATAGTGTTGTTTCTTCAATGGTCATATGAACCATTTGTTGTAAAAAGTTTAGATATACTGGTACTGTAGTACTATCCGAGTGTATAAACTCGGTGTCAAATTCCTAATGCATTGTTTATGTTTGGGGATTGTTTAAAACAAGATGCAAACACAACTACAACTAAATAATGCATTACTTTAATTAATTAATTATTTCCGAAATAATGTTCTTATTAGGGACAACATTTAAACGAACTTATAAGTAAGCATTACTGTGGTTTTATGGGTTAATTGTTAAACAAAAGTTTTCTTTGTATCGCTATAGTCATATAATAAGGCTTTTACACTATTCAGAATAAGGTAGTTAATTACGACAACTCTGAAGAACTGCGGTAGAAAAAATACGATATAAAAAGCCACTCAAGTTCCTGTCTAACGAAGACATGATTCATAACGAGACTTCACCCCTCCTTGAGAAGGATAAACGGAAGGGATGAATAAGTGTCTGAGCAGGGGAGGTTCTTATTACATTGGGAGGGGGCACATTAGGCTCTACAGTGTGATAACGTTTAACGCTTTTGAAGATAATACGCAAAGATTTTAGACATTATTTTGTATTATTATGTCAAATATAAAAGAGTTTGTAGCATAATAGGTAAACAGCTTAGACTACCCCGTGTCTGGCTTAGTAACTTTGTTCAGCACTTAAATAATGGCACTTTTTAAACAAATATTTTTCCGAAATGTTTTCGTAAAGCGAAGTGGGAGTTTTCTGAGCTTTATCGTATATTTTTGTGTTTGTGCTGCGATGCTCTAAAAAAGAGTGTTGGATTGGGTTTTTAGAAATTTAAGTTAATTTTTTTTAAATCGCCAAACATAAAATTTGTTTTATGCCCTCAAATAAAGATCTGAAAAACGATATTCTACAAGCCAGTTTGATATAGCATAATTTCATCGTTTTAATTATCAAACTATGCCTCCACCAAAAAGGCAAAATATATTTCAAAATTCTGATTATTGGAACATATGCTGCTTATAATGCGTTATAACTATAAATAAACGGTATCAGTTAACTGACACAAACTTTCTCCCAACTTACTGTAGTCAAAATAATATTGTTTTTAATCATTTTATTTATTACTTTTTAGAACAAAACAAAAAATAATATTCTACCTACGTCAATCGTATAAAAAAATTATTGTCCCAGGCGGGATTCGATCGCGCGACCTTTGAATTACTGGCCGTGCTCGCTACCGTGGTGCTACCCCGTGCGGCCGCTACCGAGATGCTAGATTGACAACACAAACTTGTTTATTTTTAAACATTTTCCCATAATTATAAAACGCCGAAGTTTTGATAAAAGCGGGTGGTTTCATTTTGTTTGGCATCTTAAGCACTATAAATACTGAAAATTTGATCAAAATCGTTAGAGCCGTTTTTGATAAATTTGCATTTTTGTCGTTTTTTATGGGTTTTTAGCGGTAAATTACCCTTAAAAATTAAAAATTCCAAAAAATGAAAAAAACGCCTGGAGATATTAGGGTTTAGTACCTACATACCAAATTTCATGAAAATCGGACCAATAGTGTCCTCTCTGGTCGTGTATACATACAGACAGACTGACAGACAGACACCACTCTAAAACACTTTTTTGGGTTCAGGGAGTACCAAAACAAAAAATTCCACTAAAAATTATTTTGGGTTCAGGGAGCACCACACAGATAATTGCACTAAACAATTTTTTGGGGTCCTGGGAGCACCAAAACTGATAATTCAACTGAAAATTCAAATTCGAACATTTTTACGAAAACAATACTATCTCCATATACTACGTATAAGGTGGAGAATGTAAAAATGAAGTTAAAATGAAGATAATGAAGATAAAATTTATTGTGAGACACAGAGAGGCCGTCGGACGGATTATTATATAAAAGTTCAGTTCTACCTTATAGAGAGGTACAAAACACTAAACAAGCAGCAAGCAGCCAAGCCAACATGATGGCTATTATGATAAAAAATTAACTAAAGAAAGACATACGAGCCACAAAAGGCATTCATAATAAAGAAAAAATAGCTACTTGAATTTTAACAAAACATAATAACGGGTTTTATTGGTTTATGTGAGACAAAAAGATAATTCAGTCCAGACTTTAGTAATTGTTACAGATTAGTTTGTCTAGTAATTTACTGAGGATAGTAAATTTTATATTGGAACTAGTTTAGTATTTTATCATTAATTAGGATTTTTCGTAGTAACAGTTACCTTGCTACGTTGTAAGGTGTGTTCCAAAATTAAACTGTCACAAGTAACTTTGTTCAGCTTGGTTCTATCAGATAGCTTTTATTAATTAATTCGACTGTTACGTTAGATTTTTATCCAAATTGCATAATTAACTAATTACTTTTCTCAACAGGCAGTTACAATCATGTAGTTAGCAAATTAATTGATTCTTCAAATGTTTGTAATTAATTTAAACACAATCTGCTCCTATTGTTATTTAAAATGTGCATTTAAAAGATATGGAACACAAAAATCTATAATTGGTTAGTTTTATTAGTCCCTTTTAAATTTTATTTTATATATAATGTATAGCCCTATAGCCAGTTTTCGTTTGTTGTAGCTCGTGCAAAGTTGTAGATGTCGAAATGTCGTTGCAAACGCGATTGAGTAAGTTAACTTATTGTTTGTGAGAACGTGTACTCAATTAATAATTAACCGTAAATTTGAAGAAAAAAAACAGCATTAATACTAAACAACTTCCGTAATTTATTATGCGGTTTTGATAGAAAATCATCTTTAAAAATGGTTTAAATAACTACAAGACCTAAAACTTAACCATGGAATTTCTTGCAATCAATAATGTTGCATTAAATTGTCTGTATTTGAATTATTATCGATTTAGGCAAAATTACAATTCTATTAATTGGTTTAGCTGTTGTATATATTTTTGATATATATAACATTGTTTTAAATCATTTTTAATTTATTGGATTTGTAATAATTAAAGATATTTGAATATACATTTAATTAGCGTAGGGTGGTGAAACGTGCACTTTGCGGTCTTTTATAATAATAAAAATGTTTTATCTAGGCACGCATCAGATAAAGGAAATAAGTACAGTTGGTTAAGGATCAGCTTTTATACCCTTAAGTAAAAAGTCTGATAACGCCCACAATATTGTGTGTATGCGGGTTCTTATCAAATTACATTATATAGAAAAACGTATGCTGTAAAGCAAACTTTAATTTCCTTTTCTTATTCTCGCTTGACTAAACTTTAATTTTATTCAGCTGAACGAAGAACAAACAAACCACATAGGCCACGTTATTTCTTCAAAGTTGAACGCTCATGTGCACGTCCTTTTACATATAAGAGGAAATTGGGTTTAGTAGTTGTATAGATCAATAGAAATATTCTGTAATGTATAACTTGCATATATTCATCTTCTGAGAGGTATCTTTAAGAAATCTTAAATTAACCTTCATTGAAACAAGCTTGTGCATTCGGTTTTACTTTTAAAACATGTATAGGCAAGGCATATTTACATTTAAAAATTGTAGGCTAATTCTAAACTCTGACAAGAGGAATCTAAAGTTCTATCTTAGAAATAAATAAACTTACTTAATAACTTACTTAATTCAGTTTTCAATACGTTTTGATTCTAGTTAACCACCTACTAAAAAAAATCTGCTGTTAAAACAAACGAGTTTTACAGAAACTTGTAAACTTCATGTCAGTATGCCTATAATATAGATATTGAAGCTAAAAAAGAGAGTGGATCTTTTATAAAATAAGAGAGACTTTACAATGGTAATAAATAAATAGATATAGACTTTATTTTTTGGGTGTGATGTAAGGACTATTTCGTCCTCTCTTCTATCTAACCCCAACAAAAAATTACAATCATTTAGACCAAAACATTCTTAAAAATAAATTCTTCTTAAGCAAACGAAAATAAATGTGTAGCGCCTATACAATTTATAAACATAAACAGTAATTAATACTTACAGGTTAAATAGTGATTACAATCAAAATTAAACATTGACACAACAGAAATGAGCAATAAATACTTTTACAGGACGTCTCAAAACTGGGATACATCTTCCACTCCGCACAATAAATAAGACATCAACAGCTTCGAAAACTGGACACGTCAGCAGACTTATTCCAAAGTCAGAAACTGTCGTGAATTCCCTAGACAGCAAGCGGAAGTTAGCAAGAAACATGAATTTTTTTTATAAATTACTTCGAGCCTGACAAAAATATGTTTAATGTTCATTGTTTTGGTGTCCAAGCCATTGTCTAATAATATATAGTAATAAAATAAAATATTACCTATACTCCGTCCATAGCGCAAGCTAATGGATACAAAAGCCAAATGGTGGACAAATTATTGGAAAAGCAAAGAAAGGGGAAAATAAAGAAGAAAAATCGTAACACTACAAAGACGAAAATGGACAGGAAGAAATACGTCGCTAATAACTACCCCGAAATAATGCCATCCATTCTAAGGAATATGCTCCAAAAGCACAATATCATTGTCACGCACCGCACCAATAATAATGTCCAAAAAATACTGCGTAAGAAACATAAATTAATACCAGAAAAGAAAACAGGTGTTTATAAAATAGCGTGTAATTACTGCGAATATTTTTACATCGGACAGACAGGCAGATCATTCTTGAAGCGATATACGGAACATTTGCCTAAAAGTAGCCTGTATGCTAATAAGTCGAGTTTCGCCCAACATTTGATTGATAGCAAACATTTGTATACCAACTTTGAATCCAACATGACACCACTCCATATCAACCAATGTTGAACGCAATTGAAGAGTTTGAGATATACAAAGCTTTTAAACAAACACCAGATTACATTCTTAATGACAAGCTATCATTTCAATCAAACTCATTATTTGAAACCGCAATGAGATACGAATAGCCGATATGAATTGTTTAACCTTTAAACTTGTCCTAATCGCAAATTCCAGTAGTCCGCGGACCACGAAACAGTGTGCACCTACAGACTTTTTATAAATGTAAAAACTTGTTTGTGTGTAATGTTTTTTAACTTCCCGCTAAGAAAATTGAAAATTTTCTAAAATCGGGAAGTTATTGGTTCCACCCCGTTTTTCGAAAATCGAGTATTCATCAGATCTCGACGTTTTGAGGTCCTAGGAATCTTCCCTGACCACTCCCGAGAGGGTGTCACCCTGTCTGTATGTATGTGTGTGTGTGTGTGTGTGTCTGTGTGTGTGTGTGTGTGTGTGCGTGTGTGTGTGTGTGTGTATGTAAGTATGTGACCCGCTTATAACTTTTGAATTGCTTAACCGATTGGATCCTACCAAACGGCGATCTAAAGAGTTCCATCAAACTTAGATTTCCTAAAAATTTCAACTAATTCGGACAGGTAGGTTCTGAGAAATTTCAAAAAAACTAAGAAATCAAAATTGTTCAAATCAGTTTTTTTTGGAATAACTTTTAAACGGCTTTACCGATTAATTCCAAAATCTAATCAGCTTTTAACCTTAAAAAGCGACGTCGATCGCTACCAGTCCGGTCAAAATCGGTTAATTCGTTCGTGAGATATCGTGAACGAAAGAAAATTAAAAAAAGTGTTTTTTTCTCAATTTCTCAGAAATTTTTCATCAGAAAAATTTTTGTTGTCGATTCTTTCAATGGACTCGAAAAACTGCATCAATTTCCGCAAATCGCATAAAAATCAGTTGATTCATTCGCGAGATATCGTGAACGAAAAAAAATAAAAAAACGTGATTTTCCTCAATTTCTCCGAAACTTTTCATCTGAAAAATTTTTGTTGTTGATTCTTTCAATGGACTTAAAAAAACTGCATCGATTGCCACAAATCGTATAAAAATCGGTTGATTCATTCAAAAGTTATGGCAGTTCAAAATTTCCAAAAATAGTGTTTGTTGTAATTAAACTTAGCGGGAAGTTACATGGATGGCCTTTAGGGTCAACCGTTTTCCTATTTTTTTCTCTTTTATTTAAGTGTTTATTTAACATTTGACGAACTCTACAGAGTGAAATACTGAAGATAAATTTTCGACCTCGAAACGCGGCTAATTAATAAGACGAAGAAGAAACCACATGACGGAGTATAAAAAAAGGTAATATTTTATTTTATTACTATATATATTAAAAATATGTTGTGTGTGAATAGGATTGCAGAGCGTGTAAAAAGGTAAAGTTGATTGTTCAGTCCACCATGGTTAGAACCTTAAACACAGCTTCAAAACCTAATAAGTCTAACTAGCAAATGTAAAGCCGAAAAGAAAAACATTATTAAAAACGTTTATCTACAGCCCTGATGGGCTATCATGCCATGTAAATACATTTTCCAAATACACCAACATGCAAAATTTGTATCAGAATTCGAACCTGTCCCCTTATACTTTGAAACATGTTGGTAAATACTTCAGCTTCGAGTCTTTTTTACACTCAAATTGTATCCTCAATATATGGTTAGTTCCTATGCATTTTGTTAAAACACTATCATTTAAAAATTTTAAATTTAATTGTCTATTTACAAAAATTCTTTAGTTTGATATTAACTATGTAACGTATTCGTGGCGTTTTAATAACTTTTTTTAGAACGTAATAAAAGTTAATCTGAAACGTAATGCGAGTAATTCGAATCTCCTGAAAAATTGGCATAATAAAGTAGAAATGAAAAAGCAGTCATCATTGAGAGGACGAGAATTTATAAAGTGTTTTTGCTGTATAAAATATAAATAATTAATACAATTTTCAAAAGAGAATGTTTGGTTTTGCTAATAAGTCATTTATCATTGTAAGTTATCTCAACGCTTTGTATAAACAAATTCATAGTAATTCTGTTTAATTGATTTATATTCTTACAACTGTTGTATGAAACCTACATCGTGATTTTAGGCAAACTGAAATTTCGTCGTTTGACTTTTAACTAATCTTTAGTTATTGTAAGCGTTAAATCCAATCAAATGTTCACTCATTTTTTGTTAAATACACTTTTAAATTGTTTTTTTTTTTTTAACTAATCAGTGTTAAAAATTTATTTTACAAAATGCAGTTTCAGATTGTTGAAAATGAAATTTATTTGCATTTTGGTAGAACATCGCATGTTTCATAAGATGCCTAAGCATAGTTAATGTGTAAAATGTCAGTTCTTGTTGATAGAACCATGTCCAACGTTTTATAAGAGTTCCTAAGCATATAAATAAAATAAAGTGGTAGGTTTATTGTAAACTGTAATTTAATTTTGATATATGCCAGCTATTAACAACAAGTATAGGTATTTTAAAATACAATAATTTCACAATTTGTCTACGACACGGACAGTGAATGCATCTTTAAAGTTTTGCCATTTTATTTATAATAGGTATGCACAGATTTTTTTAAGCCTGAATTAGGAGGTTTTCACTTGATAGTATGTTATATAACTTTCATTTTTGTGTTTCTGTTATATTTTATGTATATCGTGAATCATGTAATGAAGTACCAACTAGCACCTAGTTACTGATCTTTTACTCTTTTCATTCCAGTTTTATCTGCAGAAAAACTTGCATTAGTTGGTCCAACAGAATTAATAAAATAAATAATACCCTCCATGATGGAGTAAAACGAATCAACGTCCACCTAGAAAACTCAAGCGTGAATATTTAGAACATCTTCATTCTATTTTATTTATTCATTACATTTTGTATAAATACTAAATGTTTTAATGTGAGTAATAATGTCACAGTGATAGTAAACATTCATCAATTATAAAAGTTTAGATTTGTACAAAATATGAAACTTAAAATTAATACAACAGTATTACCAATCAATACGTAGTAACTTGTACACACATTGACTTAAAAACAGACACTTTGAAGTCGGTATAAACCAAACTCAGCTTTTATTATCATAACTTATATTCACATACGACATTATTCAGGAACAAAATACTCCCTAAGTTTCAATTAATACTTTGTTGTGTAATTACCTTTAGATGGTCTATTAAATAAAACAGTTTTGTCATAGGCAAAATCGAACCAAATAAGATATTTTTACAATAGAACCGTATTGAAATCTCTTTATAAAAAATTAATTCAAGTCGCGTCTTGTACTAAGAGATCACAGATTTGCGTGAATGACATCTATCTATAATCTACGTGACTTGACTTCAATCTATTATAGTAGATGTTTGGCATTGTGTGTAAATTGATTATTATTCGTGATGATAAGTAGGTGTATTGCATATGAATGAGCAAACGTGGTTAAATAAACGTAAATATATTGTATGAAATTTGAGTAGCTTATGTTATTATGGAACCATTTTGAATCAATATTTCGAATGTTATAGTTACTCGGGACATACATTATTTGTCAAGATAAAATGTTTAAGAAAATCGAAAGAATCACCAAACATGAGCATAAGCAAAGTAAATGTTTAAATATATATTATTTACTGCTTTAAAAAAAAAAAAAAAAAAAAAAAAAACGGTGATGAACAACTGAACAAATGTAAATAAATTAAATCGTATTTTGTATTTTATGTAGGCCTACTTTACACAATCTGATTGGTGTTTAATTCATTTCCTTTTGTATTACAACCAATACACAAATATACTCTTTACCTCAAGGCTCTGTTAAATTTACCTTACATCTCCATCGTTATTAAAATGTACATTCACATCTTTTTATTATAATTTTTAGCGTCACACAATTGTTATCGAAATTTAATACACATTTTTCAACAAACCTTAGTCGATAAAAATGTTCAAAGTTAATAGTGAAACAGTTTCAATTATTAAAATTTATAACGGAGACCTGTTATAATTGACAAAATCCATTTGTATAAATTTGAAATAGTAATAATTTTGTTAAGTTTACAAGCCCGTCATTCCTTCATTCTCGGTTTGAGGAAATAAATTTAAATCGTTTTATACAGGGTGTATCAGAGCTGGTGGCCGGCTTGTATAGCATTGAAACTAGTATACTTGGACATTTAGTTTAAACTGATAATTCCCTATTTTGACCCCAAGGAATTCAGGAAAAATGTTTTCAACCCTTTAAAATGCCCCAAAAGGGTATTTTTGGGGGTGGGGGTTGGTTTTTGGGAAATTTTCAAATGTAAAGATAGGTCGTGTTGTACCTCATTTTAAAGGTCTCGGTACACTGATCATTAAAACAAAATATTTTTTATTTACCTTGCACCGTCAATACAGGGTGGCCCGAAACATCATAAAAACTTAAGTTTATATAGCTTTTTACATCTGACATAATTTTTTTTTAACAGCATACAATTTTTAAAGTACATTGACAATGATTTGACCTTTCAAACAATACCTAATTTTGGTAGGTTTTCTCACATTTTTAGCAGGTTTCAAAATTTACAACTTTTAGAAGTTTAAAAAGTCAATATCTCAAAATTTTCAAATTGCAATGTGAGTCATCTTACATATCAAATTGAAGCCCTTACAATTATCAACATTTTCATATTTGAATTTTTCATTTCTCTATTGGCTTAAAATTTACAGAAAAATATTGTTTTTCTCTTTTAAAAATCCGGGTTTTAGTTGTCAACATTAAATAATAACAAAATTTAAGCTAACTTAAAAATAATACTGTAATAACATTTGTAGCAAAGAAATATGAAAAAATTTAATAATAATACCACAGTAGCGATGAAAGCGCCCCCACTTTTAAAGGAATGAAGAATTTGACTGATAACGAAAAGGATCATTGTATTATATGCTTATTCATGAGTATTCCTGGTGTATTGTTCAAACTTGAGTCATTGTTTAATATACCTTTACTGCACCCGGTCAAAGTCTATTAAAGGTTAAGTGCAGGTTTTGCTGTTGCTTAGGCAGTTTGTTTTGACAATCGCTCTGTGTTAGTGGAGTTTGGTATCTTTGTGCAGTGTCAACATGGCGTACAGAAATAATGAATCTTTTGACATGCTTATAATTTTGGGGGAGTGTTACCAAAGCGTTACGGCTGCTGCTGCGCTTTATGCTAATAGGTATCCAGAGAGGCAACATCCAATGTCTAGGCAGGCATTTAGAAGACTGGCAGACCGTGTGCACGAGACGGGACATGTGCAGCATAACCCTGGCCACAAAAACCAAGAAATTGCTAAACCAGTGAGAAATGAGAGGACTGCTGATGTTTTGGCTGCAGTGCAGGAAAATCTTCATTATTCTGTCAGAAGATTGTCTGTGGAATCCGGAATTAGCAAATGTCTGTATGGAGAATTTTGAAAGAAAATAAATTACACCCATACCGAATGTCAGTCCACCAAAAGTTATACGAAAACGACTTCATGAACAGACAAATTTTTTGTATTTGGGCCAGAGAACAGCTCCAAGAAGATCCCTTTTTCCCCGTAAAGTTTTGTGGTGCGATGAAGCTACTTTTCGAAGTAATGGAGAGGTTAACCGTCACAATATACGGTATTGGGCATTCGAAAAGCCCTATTGGATGAGGGAGGTTGACAAACCAAAGATATTGAGTACTAAACACTTTGTGTGGAATCATAGGTAATAGAATAATTGGGCCTCATTTCTTCGAAGGTAATTTGAATGGAAATATGTAAAATCATTTTTTGTTAGAAATCTTACCTAATTTGCTACAACAAGTTCCACAAGATTTTAGAAATACTATGTGGTTCTTACAAGACGGTGCGCCAGCACATTATGCAATTGCAGTTCGTCAAACTTTGGACCAGCAATTTCCTGGGCGATGGATAGGAAGAGGAGGCCCAACAAACTTTCCTCCGAGGTCTCCTGATCTAACATGTATGGACTTCTATTTATGGAGAAGACTCAAAGAAATTGTGTACAGAAATCGGCCTACCTACTACAAGAGAAGAAATTCAAGATAGAATAAGAAATGCAGTGGAGTCGATAAACACGGAGGAAGTACTGCGAGCAGTTGATTCCTTTCCAACCCGTGTTGATTTGTGTATGGAACAAAATGGACGACAATTTGAACACTAAGCTGTTCCAGGGAATTAACAGGTGAGCAGTTATTTTTTAAGCCCACTTATAACGTACACAAAACTCAGTAATTCTAAGAAAAACAATATTTTTCTGTAAATTTTAGAGCCAATAGAGAAATGGAAAAAGTTCAAATATGAAAAATGTTGATAATTGTAAGGGCTTCAATTTGATATGTAAGATGATCCACATTGCAATTAATAAATTTTGAGATATTGAGTTTTTAAACTTCTAAAAGTTGTAAATTTTGAAACCTGCTAAAAATGTGAGAAAACCTACCAAAATTAGGTATTGTTTGAAAGGTCACATCTTTGCCAATGTACTTTAAAAATTGTAGCTGTTAAAAAATTGTTTGACGTCAGATGTAAAAAGATAAATGTAAACTAAAGTTTTTATGCTGTTTTGGGCCACCCTGTATTGACGGTGCAAGATAAATGAAAAACATTTTGTTTTAATGATCAGTGTACCGAGACCTTTAAAATGAGGTACAACACGAGCTACCTTTACATTTGAAAATTTCCCCAAAACCAACCCCCGCCCACAAAAAATACCCTTTTGGAGCATTTTAGAGGGTTGAAAACATTTTTCCTGAATTCCTTGGGGTCGAAATAGGGGGTTATCAGTTCTAACTAAATGTCTAAGTATTCTCGTTTCAATGCTATACAAGCCGGCCACCTGCTCTGATACACCCTGTATTCATATATCTTAGGTATTTACATTTTTTTTTTTTTGGCTAACATAGTAACAATTCTATATACTGGGTGTCAAATAAGTAAACAGCAAAACTTCTGCAAAAGGTTCTATGGGTCAATATAAAGAGAAAATGAAGAACAAAATATTTTCCAAAAACGCTTCGTTTTCCAGATATGGGAAATTTTGTTTGTTTTACAAAATAATTTATATCTATAGAACGATTAAACCTTTTGAGTTGAAACATTACAAAAAGTTTAACCTAACAATGATATATTTTAAGAAAAATAAGCGATCATATCCAACCATGCGCTTTAAAATATCGGCTGTTTCAAAATTTCAAAACTAAATTAACCACAAATAGTACATTTAACCAAAAAATGTTAAGACACCTTTGGTGTAGTCTTTCAATGCCCTATCCGATGGTGTTACTGTCAAAACATTCGGATGAAAGATAATATAGTTATGTCTAATAATTGGTTTGTTCAATCCGGCATCCTATGCCAACACAGTAAACACAACAGTATGGTGGGTAAGTACGCTGTTATTATACATAACTTAACTATTATCCTTCATCCGTTTGTTCACGAAGAGTCCTTCATGAAACGATCTACAACAAGGGTATCTTGACATTTGTTGCTAAAATGTATGGTTTGTATGTAATTCAGGTTTGAAATTTTGAAACAGCCACCATTTTGAAACACATTATTGGATACCCAGACAGCACAATCATGTGCTGAGCATGTGCTCAGTACATTCTTTAAGTATATGCGGAATGTGCCACGCATATTCTTGAATATTCCAGAATATGTCTGGCACGTGCTCAGGAAAAGTGAACGTCCGCGCTCACAAAGCGCCTGGCATATGCGAGAAGAATATTCCTACAATA
This sequence comes from Philaenus spumarius, assembly GCA_018207615.1. Classification (NCBI taxonomy): domain Eukaryota; kingdom Metazoa; phylum Arthropoda; class Insecta; order Hemiptera; family Aphrophoridae; genus Philaenus; species Philaenus spumarius. Next base: position 68,418 of record JAGFPH010001972.1, read on the forward strand.
TGCTCAGAACATGCTGGGCACGGTTTATAACTGCAATATGAACTACGCACATTCTTAGAACATGCTAGGCATGTGCTACACTTCTATAGGACATGCTTAGTATATTTTGGGTACATTCATTATCTCAATATGATTTTTGCACATTCTACATATATGCTGGGCACATTTTACTACCTCAATCTGAGCTACACACATTCTATGCACATGCTACACTTACATAGAAGATGCCTAGCATATTCTGGGTACATTCATGATCTCAATATGAACCTTGCATATTCTTCGCACATGCTACAAATATGCATAGCATATAATCCCAATGTGATATACCTATTATACATATTCTTCACACGTGATGTGCACATGCTATACTTATGTATAGAACATGTCTAGCATATTCTGGGTAAATTCAATACCTCAATTCAACTAAGAACATTGTGCTGGTCTTAGAAACATTGTATATATAAAATACAATAATTCAAAAGTTATTAATCAAAGTAAATTAGGATCTTTAGATATGAAAAAACATACATATGAGCAAATCTGCAATAATTTCATTGACTTACTTCAAGGAATTGACAAAATACTACATCCCCCTGTTATTGTTGATTTTGATGATAGGGTTATATAATAATCTAATGTGGAAACATAAAAAACTACACTTTTCTGAAACTTTCAAAACCTATTTATTATTGTCAATGTATAACAACATGTATGTACAAAAAGAATTAAAACATGATAATTTTAATAACCAGTAGAATCATAACTTGAGAAACATCTTTGTTCTTAGGATGGTCCTAGTTTCCTGCAACAAAATATTCATTGTTTCACAAACAATAACTTAAACCAATGAAATTAACATAACTTTGAAAGAAATGCTGTATAATTCAATATTATTTAATTTTTAAAATATGAATTATAGTATACCACGTTTCAAGCATAGTTAGCAGTATGGAGAAACCCATATGCCATGTTATTCTTACAGGCGCTCCGCTGCTAGTAGTCTGCGCGTAAAAATGTAGGCTACAAGCACTTAACCGCATTGGATATTAAAATAAAGGTTTCGGTATTGTACGCTCATAATTCAACAAGCAGGAATGACAACTATACGGCAGCTAATACTAATTATTCTATAACTGAAACTAAAGGTCATTTAAGATTTTGTATTATGGTTTAGCATGAAAATGTTCGTAAAGTTTATCGAACTTTTTATGTTATTGTCGAATTTCCAAAAGAAATGTACGGTATTATTTTTTAATTGTATGCTAATTATTATCAATCAAAATTTTGTAATATTTTTTATTGTTTACAAAAATAAAATCTGGTAAACGTGTCCTGGAAAATTTGTTTAACCAAGCAAATTTTATTGGCAGATTGCCCTTCAAATACAAGTATTATGTTAATAATTTTAGTAAATTTAGTAAATAATAAATCATTAACTGCAGTTTGAGAATGAGTTGTTTCACAAGTAAGTAAAAATTATTACAAATTAATAATAAGTCCTTTACACGCACAAAATATTTACCTTATATCGATTGTATTATAAAATTTAAACAGTTTTAATACTGTTAATTTGCAATAATTAGCTGTTTAGTAGCATTCGGCTGCTCCATTAGACCCATAATGCCAACTAAACATGAAACGTACAGTAGGAATGACCACCAAATTATTTAAAACTAAAAAAATAGGTACTACTAATAATAATGTCTGCTTGTATACCGTTACGAAGCAAAATTAAGGGTTGGAGAAAGTATTTGGAATAAAATAATTATATCTTTAAAGTAAATTAAACCCGAGATTTTCAAATCAGCTGGTAGAAATTTCTGATGCAGATTTTATATCAAAACATATTATAAAATAAAGGGGAGTAAACAATATCAAAGTTATTGTGGAGTAAACATTGTTGTGAGAGAATGATAATTCTTATAAACATGAAGAAATCTTTTCTGAGAATATTACATTGAACTAGGCCTATTTATATCAAAATTTAGTAACAATAAGTATGAGATGATAATGTCCTTTAGTTATAAAGTTCTTTATTTACTAGGCCTAGGCCTATAGAACATTTATTTTGCTTATTTGATTAACCAGTTGTAATATTGCAAGGAACTATTCAAACAAAAGTAGATCTAGTGCAAGTCATAGCTTTTGTTATATTTAACTTATTTTTATACTTACAGCTTACAATCCTTTTTTCTTTTATTTTCTTATATGTTAGGTTAGGTTATGAGGCCGCGGACGTTTTTAACTCAATGAGTTCACATGTGAGCTACAGCTTGCGTAGTTTTTTCAATTGACGTAAATGTCCCAACGTGTTGTGTTGTGTATTATGTGTTATTTGTGAATGTGTTGAGTATATGTTCTCATTTAATCAATTGACGAGCATCAATGAATACAAGAAATAAATTACAAATACTGTGTAGGTTTGATAACGCATGACAAAGAGGCAAAACGGCTTAACTTATAAGAAAATAAAAGAAAAAAAGACTGTGAGCTGTAGTAAGAATAAAAATAAGTTAAATATATAGTAAAAAATAACCACTTCAATAAGGCAATCAATAACCATATAACCTTTGTACCATTCCGTATCATACAATTATTCTTATTCTGAGTTTAGCAACTAAAAAACTTACAATGAACAACAAGAAAACAAAAAAACTGAAGCACAGTGAGATCAGCACTACGACCTGCACAATTTTACTTCTGCAAAGCAAGCAGGTAGTTGCCAGCACTTTGTAATAACTTTAATTAATTTTCTGCAAAGTGTAAATTAAGTTTTAAGTATAGGCCCTAAATACTACATTTAGATCAATACAAACTAAATTAAAATTTACTTGTGGAGTACCTAGTACTACAATCAAAATAACTTGTTCTTCATTTACTATAAATTAACTTAAGTTATCCATATCAAAAGTTGAATATGCCTAACAGACATCAGTTTATGAGATTAATAGATATATTTAATTATCAACTTACATTTTTCGGCGTTCTTTCCTCTACTAAGCCCCTAACCAGCCACTGTTTTGTAGAGCCTGAAATATCTTCAACTGTGGCCTCTTCTATATGACAATATCTATAAACATATATAAACATTGATTATAATACAATTGAAAAGACACATTTCAATTATCATTTAACATAGATCTTTAAAAATTCAACTATTATTACAATTATGTTATATTTATTTATTTATTTCATTCCAACGGCAAAACCATTGCATATTGGCTACAAGTAACATGAATAAAATGATAAGTTTTAGTGATAGTCTATATATTTCATTTTTAATAAAATTTTATTATATTTTATACATATATATAGCCTATCATTTACTTAAGTTAATAGGCCCTAAGATTAATCAAGTGTTTATGAAATAAGACATAAATGGCATAACAAACAATGACTAAACTGACACACTAAATGTTGGCATTAATATTATAATAGATTAAATATGATTTAGATGTATATATATAGCCTATTTATAACTTTACGAACTGGAAAAATTCAGAAACGTTGGTAAGTTTATGTTCCGGCTGTAGTTGTTATATTGTTGAAGTTATAAATGGTTACTTTGTAAACTGATTGTAAAATAAAACAAAAATAATCACAATAATTTGAAAAAGAACTTACTCCTCGGAAGGCTAATAGGCACTACATGATCGAGTTCCTACTATGTAGCCTACATATAGTGTTTGATAACCCATGTATGTGTATGTATGACAACATTTAATGAGTCAGTATATTCATGGCTTGTTCCACCTAGACAATTTAATAAAGCGTACAGAGTGAAATTTCAACACTCATGGGTTAGCCATATGCATAAAAAGTAGGTCTAGTTTCCTTTTGGCAATTACTACTTGTTCTTATCAAATACAATAGAATTACTGTCATGTCATGGGGTAATTTTATAAAAACTGGCTGCCTATCAAAAGTTAATAATATTATTACATTTTAAAATATTAATAGGCCCTGTATATTGTATGACTTAAAAACATACTGTGAATGGGTTAGATATAGATATGTATTTGCTCATATTTAATAAATAGATGTAAAAATAAACCGTCCAATTAGTCAATATTGATACCGTACAATATCATTTCATATCAGTCAAAAAAAAACACTAAATGTTTAGTTTGCCAAACATTACAGTTTACCAACTCCTGTGTAAATTGCACATTTAGAAATAAGAAACATAATTTAGTACATCCAAAACTATTCTGACCTAACTACACTAAGTTAACTAGTCACATTAGAATAGGCTATGTTTGAAAGTCAAATGAGATATATATTTAGGTTATAGGTTACCAAAACAATTTTAATCAAAATTTAACCATTATTGTTCAAGATTGATTTAAGAGTAAGACCTTATCATGAATGTAAATTTTAAGCTACAATTACTAAGGCAGTTAAATATATTACTTTTGGTAGCCTGTAAAAGTTACTTCTTGGGTAAGTTAAAGACAGGAACAGCCACTTCTTTTATATACTAGGCCTATATTCTGAAAATATAAATTCATGACACATATTCATAAATGACAAAAAGTGTCTTCCCATAATCATAATAAAAGTAAGTAAATTAGCACAAAATTAATTGTAGGACTAGGACCTATGGTTTGACTTTAGAACATACCTACTGTTACTAGTTGGGTTAGGCCTAGGTTAACTTTATTTTATGTATTTTTATATTTAATGAATGCGAGTAAGCTAAAATTGAACTGTTCAATTAGAATGCAATGCCCTTTGTTGATCATTATGTTTTTAACCACTTGCATGTTTTACTATGTAAAACAAATACATTTCTTTGTTTATAGGGAACATCTATTAATATAGGCTAGTACATATCAAAAGCTAACCTGATCTAACTTGCCAAAGTAAGTCGAACACTATTTTTACCCAGTGAAATATATATTTTCAGAATCTTTTTGGCGTAAGTTTCCTATTCGACCCTAGACTAATATTTTTGTAGACACCGACGTTGTTTTACATCCTACTGTTAAATGTTGAATACAGGTAATCATACTGTGACTAAATATTATAACTTAGACATTTAAAAAAATATATTATTCTTGCATTTCTGTTGCCATAGGTTAGCCTAGGGTCGAATAGTAAACTTGCGCCATATTTTTTTACGGGTGTTTTCATCGTTACCCTAAAAGTAATGTTTATGTTATATTTTAATTATGATCTAGTATTTATTTTACAGTAAAATTTACTTACCAAATGAGTAATGACCTGATCAAGACTTGACTGTGTTTGGAGGAATCTAATGGTGCAGGACTGAAAAGCTGTCAAAGCAAGAAAAAACCAAAAAAGTTAAATAAATCATATAGTTACATTAATACCTAGTAAAAATACTGTACATCAGTAATTTTGATAACACAATAATTATAATTTAATAAGCTAACCTACAAGACTATGCAAATATAATAAAAGGGCCTGTGTATCTAGGCCTACATACATTAGTGTACCCTACACAAAAAGGTTACTATTAAAATTAAAAAAAGCATATTAAAAATGTAGGGTATACATCTTACTACCATGAACCAGAAAATTACTAATACGAACTCGGAGTTTTATAGAACTAATAAAACTCGGGAACATTGGCTTCTTCATCTTCTATCTTCAAAATTCTTTTAATTATGAATAGAAGCTCTCGGGGAAAATTTCTCCCTATTTCGATTTCTCTTCGGTGGCCGTGATTGTTAAAGCGTCATTGCTTTATCAATCGTCATGGCAACCATCAATGGAAAGGTTCCGGGTTCAATTCCCATTGACCCCGAATAATTTTCTAAATGGTTTCTTAACAGACATCGTTGGCTGTGGTTCGGATTCCACGTAAAACTGTAGGTCCCGTCTTCATTAGCCTTAAGTGCAAAACAGTAGGACGTTAAACACCAAAAAAAAAAAAAAATCGATTTCTCTTGTCATGTGAAGGTAAATAAGACTATTCGCCAGCTTTTTCGTGAATTTAAAACGGCTTATTTTCTCAAAACGCGTTCACCCCACAACCAACATCCAAAATTGTAAAACAAATCTTCATGGGCCAACGTCTTGTTTCCGGCTTGCAGTGTAGTTAACACATTTTTGGTCGACTGCATCCACTCCCCCTTTGGTGCAGTTATAGAAAGCAATGATTTCGGGTTTCCCTGAGTCTTCGTCATCTGCAGATGAATGGTGCATTGAAACAGTAAGATTACTGCCTTATATTTCTTGGGTACGAATGAGAGTAATGTAATGCTCTCGGTAAAACCATACAAAGATTTGCCAGCTTGAACAAAAAAATTTAAATTTTGGAAATAACCTTACTTTATGTACTAGAATAAATGTACAAAATTTCATGAATTTCTGAAGAGATCAGATTGAAAACAATTACTTCATGTGTTGATTTCATATGGACTGACCCTACAATCTTTCAGTAGGTATCATTACAACCTTAACGGTGTATATTTTACATTCAAATGTATATTTTTCTATTGTGATATGAAAAGGCAATGTTAATTTATTTAGTGTACTCTACTACTTGTTTACTTAGGTACATTTATAATACATCAATAGCCATTGAGGCCTAACCTGTCACTGAATGTTACAAAATCAATGTTAATACCAAATCTTATTATGGTACGCCTAAGGCATCATCCTTTCTATAACAATAATGGGCGTAAGTTTACTATTAGACCCTAGCCCAATATTTTTGCAGACAACTATGTTGTTTTACATTCTACTGTTAAATGTTGAATACAGGTAGGCCTAAACCTACTGTGACTAAATACTTAGAACCTTTTAGGTTTTTTAAAATTATTATTCTTGCATTTCTGTTGCCATAGGTTAGCCTAGGGCCGAATAGTAATGCACCCAATAATGTAACACCTAACCATAAATTGGCCATATCTAAAACATGCACGTACCAACCTGGAGTTAAAATTTTAGGTACATAGGCTATTTTCTTTAGAGATTATCTACTGCTATGGTTATTAAAACAAGAATAAGTTTATAAAATAAGTGTAAAAATACTGTACTTTTTAACCCAGCCTAGAATAAAATGCTAGGTCTATACAAATTAATTCCTGTGTTATTACTTGCCATTACTTTTCAATGGGAAATTAAAAAAGTGCTTCTTCTGTTATTAGTTTGAGACTTTAAACACCCTTTAACGTAGTACAATTTAATTCTACCCATTTCTTACAAAATCGTTCCACTTTGCTAACTCTGGGGAAAAGCACTTGACAGTTATTATAATTCAAATGTGCATCAAATTGATTTACACTAAAGGACAGCAACAACTAAAACAACAATTACGAAATTATTGATAAAAAAATGTGCAAATATTAATAGTGAGGTTGCTGTTTGTGAACATTATTATCAAAATATGGA
>JAGFPH010001972.1:75792-92668 GCA_018207615.1 Philaenus spumarius
TACACTTAAGGACAGCAACAACTAAAACAACAATTACGAAATTATTGTTTTTCACATTAAATGTTACGAATATAGTTATATATAATTAGTTTTGCTATTATATACATGTTATTTTCTTACAAAATATATTATTCCATATTTTTGGATGAATTAAATCAGGTACATAAATTGTAAATAGTTTAATTGCTATTGTATAAACATACAATTTATATACAAGTACCTATTTCATTTAATATCGTTACACTTAAAAATTGCCATAAATAATAGCTAAGCTTATTGGTCATTGTTGGAAGCAAAAAATATCAAAATGGTTGTACATAATACACACCTCAACAATTCCTTATCACCCAACAAATAATGTCCAATAATATCAACATTACTTAAGGGTAACCATTACCAAGCTAAAATGTAGTTAATGTTAACTCAAACTGCTATATCGACACGAGTAATTATTTCCGCTTGCTTTGTCCAGGAACAGTTTATTACATCATTTGTTTCATACGTCAGACTAACCTGCTTGCATAATTTACGATTGACTTCTCTCAACACATAATTAAACATCGTGTAACTCAGCTACGAATGAATAGGTTTTACATTCACGTTTGTATCCACATATCTTCTATTGTTATTTAAATGTTAATTTTCATCCACTACATACGCTAGTGAATAATTTTGTGTGAGCCTAATACACATTTTATAGTTATGACTATGCAAAAATAAGAACTAAGTTATTGCTAACTATGAAATTTATATTATGTACATTTTGCTAGTGTAAATCAATAAAGTAAGAAAGAATCCAAACTAATGTATGATATTCAGCTGGATTTCACTTAATGTACTTGTATTTTGTCTAATCCAACGAAGTGAAAAACATCATTATTACTTGCTCAAATTCCAAAAGAACGTACAAACATACAACATCATTAACTTAGTTTTTTTACGAATATATCCACGCTAGTTTTAAACTCTTGTAGTAAATTTATGTTTTTAGTCATTTTATTTTTCTAAATAATTTACAGCCATATTTATTTAAAAATTTTAGTGCCAAATAGTTATTAGTCAGTAGGTTACAGAGAAACATAAAGTAATCAACTTTACTGTTTTAGCTTACAATCAAATTGCGCAACTGTTGACGTGATAGCAATAATTTACAACGCTTTCTTTTCAATACTTTATGAGAATATTAAGAACATTATCTATTGGTAAAATACGATCTAACGTCGCACACGCAAAACCAAGATTTACAAAACAATGGATTGTATCTAGATTATGAATATAGCGAGTCGTTTGAATAGGTTAGTATTCATTTAATTGTTTAAACACTATTGCATTAATTTATCCTCAAAATTAAAGAAATTCATCAAAAAAACGTTATCCTTGTTTATATCCAAATATGATTAGGTATTGAATAGATTATTTGCAAATTTTGACCTAAATATTAACCACAATTTGGAATATCAGTGACTTAAGCCAAAAGTTACATTAACTGCAAATTATTCAACTACTCACTAAGTCGATCACAATGATTTTAAGTAAGCTATTCATTTATTGTGCCTCAACTGAAATAGTTAAAGTAAATGTTTAACAACAAATAATGTAGTGAACAACATAAAATATCTTCAATACCAATTTTAAATAAACTCTGATTATTAAACACTTAACTCATTGCTATATAATTTCATTTTACTTTTCTCTAACGAATTTCCATTCCGTCTAAAGCATTGATTTTATGAAATCTAGATGAGAAATACAAAAAGTTAGGTAGACAAGAATAAAGCGCAGCAAGGCCTATAAATCGGATGAAATAATACCAAGATAAAACCGTTGATTAAAAATTTATTATGAATCTTTTTTTTTAATTTCTGTACAAAGGTTGTAAATTGTTTAAAAACACTACATGTTAAACAGTACTATCTAAGAATTACTTTTAAAAATATATAACTTTGTTGTATTCTAAAAATGTGCATAGTAATATTCTAAAATAATATTATTCCATTAAAAAAACGTTGAGATTTGTTTTGCAACGTTTTATTGACCTTCTAAATGTATAAAGAAATATACAGGTGTAAAAGTAAAAAAAAACTAATTTATAATTTTTTAACTATTTTTGCTTAATATATTTTTGTTATAAATTAAAAAAAAAATAAAATACAAAATACAATTATTTAAAAAAATATAGTTTTTTAGTGTTTGTAATAGTAAAATATTTTACAGTTGAATGTGTTTTATACAATTACACAACTCATAAAATCAACTTCTGCGTTTTATTGAACAATTCTAATGAAAATGGTGTAACATATAGAGAAAAAATGGCAAGAAATTAAAACTAGCAATAATTATCAATCAGAGACAAAGCTTGCTTAGTAAATTAAAGCCGTTTCTTTGAGATAACACAAGTTCACAGAAAACAAACGACTTACTTATATCAATTCAAAGATTAGGCTAGGAAGTATAACCTTATTCTTATTTTAATCATGATTTTTTCCCGACAAAATTCAAATTGTTTCAAACAAAGAAAAGAGGCGTAGCGATAGAAGAGAATTCGTAGCAATGCAGATGTTAAGGCAGCGGCGAAAGACTGCTTTAAACGTAAAAAAGACATTTGGTTCAGGAAAAAAGTAGCTGACAAATTTATGAGAAAAGCGTATGATTGTAGGTGAATATTATGTTGAAACGTAGTCGTGCCCTTACTTTATTTCAAATGTAGCATTATGAAAATAGTCCCAATTCTCTCTTTTTTATAAAAAATTGCTTGGTCTTGAATCATTTGTTGTTTTTCGGTTATTGTTTTTATCTAGGAAAACAACTTTAATTTGTAATTAATATATTTAAGTAAATGGTCTAAAATTTGATGCATGTATCAGGAAAATATGTGTAGTAAGCTGAAACGTTCTACAGAAACAAAGAAAGATCAAGAACTAAATAAAGGTTAATACTTTAATAATAATGAAAGAACTAGTTGACCCGTGCGAATATTTCGCAAGTTCGGAGTAGGCCCACATTTACCTGATTTAACACGTTGATTTCATCCTGTTAATTAAGTTTATTTATTTACATTGGTTTATAAATAACAGTTTCCCTATTCAATCTTACAGTGTAAACAATCTAACTAACAGCTGTCATGCTAGTCGAACAGATGGTTAATAGATGGCGCCTTTCATTCGGAACATACAAAGTATAATATAAAAGTTTTTTTAATCAATTTTTGTTATTAAAACATGAATTTTAAGCTGTTTGTCTATTTTTCCGGTGTAGCGGTTAAGGAAAGCTTTAAAATGATGCCTCATTCATGTAACTTAATGATGTATTAAGGAAGTTATGGCGTACCGACAAAAACATGACCTTGAGAAATAATATATGCGATTTATACAACTGAGTAATTTGTAACTTACCTAGTTTTTCAAGTCTAAAGACAAGGCCAGATCTATAATGTAAATTCGGGAATGTGGGTACTCAGAAGTATATTTTAATTGTTTTTTTTTTTTTTACCTTTTACCTAATTTAATTTTAAAATGCAATTAATATAATACTTTGATTTCTAAATAAAATTAACTTTCAAATCAAAAGAAAACGTCTTTGCAAGTATACAAAGGAACTCTCAGCTGTTTCTTTACTTTTTTAATTATGAGCTATTAGTTTACACCTTCGTTGTATTTAACAAACTTACATGTATGAGGATTATAGTTTCAAAATGGGTCTTGTCAAAAAAAAAAAATACTTGAGTTAGGCACATTTTTTGACTCAGAAACTAAAGAACTAGATGTTAAAACAGGTATTTTGTATCAAATAAAATCTTTTCCGAGTTAAATTTGCGTTCAAAAACACGTTGGTGTTTGAAAGTGTTCCTTGTCTTCAGCTGTAATGCATCATCCCGAATCTTGTCCACAGTGTCTGGTTTTGCAGCAATATTAACCTTGTAAAAGCAAGCAAAGATGGCTAACTGGTTGTGTTGTACCAACATTGATTCATGCCCAATGTGTTGTGTTTGGTTAACTCTCTGTATTTTCCTAATAAACCACAAGACAGGCGTACAATATTATTTTAAATTGTTCGGTTTTGATGAAACTGCTTACTCAACTTGACAGAAAAGTCAGGCGATTATTGTTGATTTGTTTAATTCACCCTAACCTTGCACCAACACGTGTGGAAGCTGACGGTATTATTATTGCCTTATAAATGTATCGTTTTATATTAGTTTTAATTGACCGAGCGTAAGCGAGGTCTCCGTTTTAACTCGACCGTTCGGCATTTCGTCTGTGTGTCTGTGTGTCTGTATGTCTGTGTGTCTGTCTCACGATTACGGCTCAACGCCTTGACCGATTTTGATGATTTTTTGCATGAATGTTCCTTATTCCTAGGCCGAGCCATGTATATACACGTTTTTTTCCATTTTTCATTTTAAACCTCTTAAATAAAATAAAAATGGCGGTCGGACCGTTTCTCTCAGTGTAAGCTTTTTTCCAAAGCCAGTTTGTGGCTTAACCGTAAGTCGAAATTAAAAACTAATAACATTTCAAATTAAATTTTAAACAAAATTGTATTCTTGATTTTTTCCGTATGTCTAACGGTAAGCTCACAAAATGGAAATAAACTTCGAATTTGTTAAAAATCGTCTAAGTTTTTGTATTTAAACCATGTTTTTATACATTTATTATAAACCAATTCAAAAGTGTTCCATAGCTTTTGTGTAGATAAAGGTTTAAGGAATTCATATATGCCAGTAAAAAAATTATTGAAGTAAAATTAAGAAAGTTATTGGCTCAAGAAACAATCACGTTCAGTAACGAAAGGAAAATGTTTTACTTTAGGCCTACATAAAAAGTAGTAAAAATTATTGTATTTTTTTTATAAATGTAAAAAAGTTTCGTAATTTAGTTCTAAATAGAATTGTATAAAAATATTTATCAATTTCAAATTTCTTATTTTGAAAACATCAGTTTTTATGTTCCTACTACAAGACTGCTAACAAAACTGGGCCTGTTTTGAATAGTAATTTAGGAATATATCATTTGCCCAAAAATGACATATTATTATATGAAAGTGTAGAGGATAAATTAAAGGATTGAACTGTATACCTGTAAATTATCATTGTAAATTTCATAAAAGTATTTGACTTAGCTTTACTTGAATTACAAAATGAGATGAAACTAATGAAACCTTGCGGCGATAAAGGTCATACAAAAAATGAACGTAGGACACCGTGGGAAGTGTTGGTACATGGGTTGAGATCACTATAACGATGTTTCAACATCGTTTGTTTTCATTATTTCTAATATTGGAATATGATATGGAACTTAAGGTAACTTATGATACATTGTTAAGTTTGAGTTATTTAAGTATGTAAATATTTAATTGTATGTTGTCCCTCTATAACGCGATATTTTTAGCTATCTTACACATTATTAACCTAAATAAAAAACAATGACTCTAAAATAAAATCTTCGGCACTTAAAGCTCAAGAAAAGAAATAAAAACGAGAACTAGAAATCCCGGAATCGCGGGGATCGTAAATAATGTTTCACTGGCTAAACCTTGTGCTTACTTCCTTACTTGCACACTATTTTTAACCTAAGCTCAAAACCACATTTATTTGTTATTTGAACTAGCGAGGTCTACTGTTCACAGAACTACTAGTGTAACATTGTTTGACCTTATGAACCAGGATAGCAGGATACAAAGAGGAGACTGGCGAAGTTAGGGATGAACCCACGGATGATGAGGAGCAGGTCATGATGTGTAGCCCTACAGTTTTAGAGTTACAAATGAAAAATAAACAGTAAAAAAAGGAGTATTTAAATAAAAGTTCCATACTTTCCGGTTAAAACGTGCCATTACTCAATATTTTATTTTCAAAATGGATCTTGTCATCTACTTGTTGAAGAAAAGTGTCTCTTGTGCAAGGTGTAGTTGCAGAATGATTTCGTCCTTTTTTTTCGTAGTTTTTATATACGTTTGGCATATTTGACTGATTTCTGTTTATGGAAACAGTTTCAATCAATTCCTAATATATAATCTTTATTAAAAAAATTCACTTTTCATGCCAAAACAGTTTTTGGTTGATGTCTCAAAAACAAGTTGAGTGGGCAAGATCCATTTTTAAAATATACTATTCGTGTCTGTTTTACTACTTTAATTAATAAAATGTGTATTATAAGTATTTTAAAAGGATGTTACATCGTGAAACATACAAGAAATCTATTAAAAAAAACTTGGAATATATTTGGTAGTATACAAAATGTGAATTTACTATGTGATTTATTAAAAACTGTAAAAATATTTGATATAATCCAAAAAAATCTATTTCGTTCTGACATGTCTAATGATATTGATAGTTTTGAAGCAATTTAAAAACTAAATTCTCCATTCATAGACAAGTTTGTTGATATTACGTACTTATGTTTAGCATGCAATCTCAAAAATATCAATAACATACAATTTAACTACGTAGGCAAATTTAATGAATTTCAAGACTAAGTACACTGGATATATTTAATTACTTCTATTAAATAAGTTAAGCTTACTTTATTAGATGAACGAAGAATTTTGAAAGAGTAAATTTGGAATGTATGATTTAATACATTGATAAGGTGTGGTATCTATAAATTTATCATTACAAACCAATTATTCTATGTGGTTTATTTTACGATAGTTGTTATGAAATAAATTTTATAAGTGCGTAAGATAACAGATGCATTGCTATAACCACGAACACGCGTAGAGAGGGCAATAAATCTGGTAAGATAAAACCCCGCTGTAAATTAACGGCGTTTCAAAAGGGAATTAATTATGGCTGTAAAAGATATCCATGTCTGCTTTTTCCCAGAACATGATACAATGTAGTTTGTACGTTATTTAAACAAGCACTAAAGTAACCCTTCGTTTTGATTTGTGAAACACTAATTCAAATGTATGCAATACAAATTAGAACGAAAAATGTTAAGCATAATGAAAATAAGAAATATGTTATTATTTTGTGGTTGCAAAGTTTTATTTGATGTTAATACAATTGCTTTAGCCAAACTTAAAAAAAATACATTTTATATTTATATAAATATATTAAATTACTATAAAATTATAATATGTTTTATTCTTGTATGCATATAATCAGTACATACTAATCACCTTCTATTTAATTTGTTGACGGCTAATAATACTGATACATAAACGAAACTATAAAAAAGCAAGAAAAAAGTGTACACACACAACCGACAAAAAATTATTTTATGTATAATAATTAGACCACAAATCATGGCGTACCCAATAATTCACATATATCTCTACGAATTGTCTTACATCACATAAAACACTGATTTTCTGTCGCAAACATATACAATTATGAAAAATATGTTCCTGACCTTATATTTGTGTGAATATGATGACATACATTTCTGTAGTTTAATGATAATAAAAAACACTGTAAAATAAATTCATGTTTGTGCATGATTCCAAAAATATTAGTTAAGATTGTAAGCAGTGTAAATGTATTAGCACTTTTTAACATAATTCAAAATTTAATAATTTACACAATTCTTGTCATGCCCTTAGACGACATTTTTAAAAACAACTTCTATATTTAATTTAGTAAGCATTAATTTTTAAGTTCGTAAAAATAGTAAAATAGTTTGCATTTATCTTGAGACGGCTAGCTTCTGAATATTGCTTAGCTTTATTTCAAACTTGTATTCCGTAATATCCCGTATGCTGCAGATTATATCTGAATTCGTTGAAGGTTGATGACATTACAGCAGTAAATCACGTTTATAAACTCGCAGCAGTCTTTGTCGACATGTTGCTGACGTATGCGGTAACCCGCTGTACAACCATGTTGTAACGTTCATCAATCATTTGATTTCATTAAATTAAACAACAGTTTTATTACATCTTTTTAATCCACACCAACGTATATAGTTTTCTTTAGATAAAATAAATTGACTTTTTAAAGATAAAGGCAAATGAGTAAACAAAAACAAAAGTTAGATCAAAATATAGTTATAAAATACACTCATCAAACATTGTTACTAGAGACATAACGGATTGCACTAGTCTAAATTTGACGTTTTAGTGACGTTACGTTGGGAAGGGTAAATTTGAAAGCCTCAAATGTAACTACTCAAATTAAGATTTAAAAAAAACTGAACTGTTTAACCACTTTAATAGCCAAAATGAAGGGGTACGGTATTTTAAAATACAAATGAATGAACTAACAAATTGAATTTTAAGAAGTTTTAAAGGTATAATCACAATAGTACTTATCTCACATTAGTAACTTGTTTAATATATTGGTATACTTCTTATAATACAAAGCGTTAAGGTCTAGTCATGTATGCAGTGTAGAAAAAGACAATTTCGTAAATCTTAGATCTTTTTAATACAATACGTGACTGAAATTGTCGTTGCCATAAGAGACCCTATAGAAACCAAAACTTATAAAAATAATAAGTTATTATATAATAATGAATAATAGTAGTTTTTTGGTAATAACAAGTTTTATTATAATACGCAACTTGGTAAGATTAAATCTTTAACACAATTGTAAAATATATGTTTTTAACTGATCTTATTTTGTAGGTTACGTAACTAGTATCTGTGAAGCATTGTTTTTATTATTTTAACGTACGCAACACGTCAATTAAGATTTAATAAACAATGTAATATAAAATGTGTAAAAACTGATTCATGTATTCGAGATGTTTAGACGTTAGCTTATAATGTTTCAGAGAAAATTTGTACTACTGAGAAAGAACAGAAAATTGTAAAAAAATAAACGGTATCAGTTAACTGACACAAACTTTCTCCCAACTTACTGTAGTCAAAATAATATTGTTTTTAATCATTTTATTTACTACTTTTTAGAAGAAAACAAAAAAATAATATTCTACCTACGTCAATCGTTTAAAAAAATTATTGTCCCAGGCGGGATTCGATCGCGCGACCTTTGAATTACTGGCCGTGCTCGCTACCGTGGTGCTACCCCGTGCGGCCGCTTTCGCGATGCTAGATTGACAACACAAACTTGTTTATTTTTAAACATTTCCCCATAATTATAAAACGCCGAAGTTTTGATAAAAGCGGGTGGTGTCATTTTTTTTGGCATCTTAAGCACTATAAATACTGAAAATTTGATCAAAATCGCTAAAGCCGTTTTTGAGAAATTTGCATTTTTGTCGTTTTTTATTGGTTTTTTGGGGTAAATTACCCTTAAAAATTAAAAATTCCAAAAAATGAAAAAATTGCCTGGAGATATTAGGGTTTAATACCTACATACCAAATTTCATGAAAATCGGACCAATAGTGTCCTCTCTGGTCGTGTATACATACAGACAGACTGACAGACAGACACCACTCTAAAAACACTTTTTTGGGTTCAGGGAGCACCAAAACAATAAATTCCACTAAAAATATTTTTGGGTTCAGGGAGCACCAACACAGATAATTGCACTAAAAAATTTTTTGGGGTTCTGGGAGCACCAACACAGATAATTCAACTGAAAATTCAAATTCGAACATTTTTACGAAAACAATACTTTCTCCATATACTACGTATAGGGTGGAGAAAGTAAAAATACATATTAAACTATTTAAAGTTATAAGATATAAAATAGCAAATAAAATCATAGGAAATAAAATCATGCTATTAATAAAAGAGTATTTCAATACAATTTTATATATTAAAAATAATAATTTGTTAGTCATATTATAATGCCAATATAATTATAAGCAAGTGTGTGATAACACTTTTAAAAGAAATAAAAATTTTGTATTATATTATTTAGTCAGTTATATGATAGAAAATCTTTCAATTAATGTCACATTTGAAGTCTGCATAATAATGCAAATACTGTAATATTGTTCATAAAAATAATAATCCATTAAATATTTTGCTTTTATAACTTAAATTAATTATTTAAAACTATGGATTTATGTAAGAACTATTCTGAAGTGCTGGTCATACCAACTTTATTGATGAAATTTATTTACACTTTTGGAGCATACACACGTTCTAATTTATATAAAACATGTTTAAACATATTTTATACCTAATCTAATTACAGTATGTGAAGACAAACCCTTTTAAATCGTTTAATTAAACAATCTAGATATGAAGGTACTTGTATGAAATAGTTTTGACCTGGCATATTTAAAACTTTCGTTATTTGTTCGTTTATTTTATATAAATTATTATAATAAGTAAATTTATTATATATTATACAATTTAACCTTAGTTTAATAATTTATTTAGATTCAGTTCATTCTGGAGGGAGACTAATATAAAACGACTTTTATTACATTTATTTTAAAAATTATATATTATTTTAAAATTAGAAGCACTAAAGTAAATGTAAATTTAGGAATTTTGAAACTTACCACAACTTACAGCTTAGGCAAAATAAAGAAATAAAAAAAACTGTTAAACACATACAGTTTGTTAACTGAATCTTTATTCTTTTATTATGAAAACATCTCTAAAATAATAACAATAATTATACACACTTTATTTTTAATAGTAAAATAAATACAAACTTTAATATATAATTTTCTTTTTGTTTTATCTTTCAATACAAGTCGGGTCTGGAGTTTGCTTCCCACAGAGAGATTTAAACGAAACTGTATGTTAATAGTTTTTATGGTTTTACATTAATTTTATCTTTATTGTAGAATGTTCGGTTAATTGACCAAAAGTGTGTATGATTCAATTATTTGCGAAGATCTTTGCATTTTTTGCCTATTTTCTTCTACCCGAAAATAGTCAAGACACATGGAACTTAAAAATTATTTTATTAAACTAAATTGTACAAATAAATATGATGAAATCTATATATATATAAGCGAAATACCACTCACTCACTCACTGACTCACTCATCACGATTTCTCAAAAACTACCAAACGGATTGGAATGAAATTTGGTATGTAGCTTCAGTGAAATATGAAATATAATGATATTACCTTCGTTGCTCTCACATTGAAATCTCTAACAATGATAAAAGCAAGTCACGTGAGAGTTGTTAAAAATAAAATGTTCAACAGATAAATAAATTTAAAGTTCATGTGAGTATTTTATTTTCTAGCTTACTGGTAATCTGTTTATTTTTTTTAACTATACTTACTTTTTGACATCTTAAAATAAATAGTTTATGTCTAGTAGAGATTATGAAATATTAAGTTCAAATCACCTTTTGTCTAAAACTTATTTTAGTTTTTTAATTTTAGTCATTTTTACTTTCTCCACCCTATAAGTAGTATATGGAGAAAGTATTGTTTTCGTAAAAATGTTCTAATTTGAATTTTCAGTTGAATTATCCATTTTGGTGCTCCCAGAACCCCAAAAAATGGTTTAGTGCAATTATCTGTGTTGGTGCTCCCTGAACCCAAAAATATTTTTAGTGGAATTTTTTGTTTTGGTGCTCCCTGAACCCAAAAAAGTGTTTTTAGAGTGGTGTCTGTCTGTCAGTCTGTCTGTATGTATACACGACCAGAGAGGATACTATTGGTCCGATTTTCATGAAATTTGATATGTAGGTACTAAACCCTAATATCTCCAGGCGTTTTTTCATTTTTTGCAATTTTTAATTTTTAAGGGTAATTGACCCCTAAAAACCCATTAAAACCGACAAAAATTAAAATTTCTCAAAAACGGCTCTAACGATTTTGATCAAATTTTCAGTATTTATAGTGCTTAAGATGCCAAACAAAATGACACCACCCGCTTTTATCAAAACTTCGGCGTTTTATAATTATGGGGAAATGTTTAAAAATAAACAAGTTTGTGTTGTCAATCTAGCATCGCGGCGGCGGCCGCACGGTGTAGCACTACGGTAGCGAGCACTGCCAGTAATTCAAAGGTCGCGCGATTGAATCCCGCCTGGGACAATAATTTTTTTATACGATTGACGTAGGTAGAATATTATTTTTTTGTTTTGTTATAAAAAGTAGTAAATAAAATGATTAAAAACAATATTATTTTGACTACAGTAAGTTGGGAGAAAGTTTGTGTCAGTTAACTTACTGATACCGTTTATTTAAATATCTATTTGTGTGGAAAGCATTAAGTTAATATCCATAGTACTCAGACAAGGGTACTAAACCAATAGCTTTGTGTAGTTTACCGAAGGATTTTAATTTTTGTCTTACTAAATGCATTCTTCACTTCTCTACTAATGACCCTTAATAAGGATCTTTTATACTACAATGCACCTCAAGAATGTTTGTACTCAAGCCTAAGGGGAAAATATGTAAAATACAGACACTCAAATTCTTAAAATTATATACTAATAGAGTATATACTTTTTTTATAAATGGATTTCGTAAACTAAATATTTAACGTGTAAACAAAATAACAAACACTGGTAAGAGTTTAAAATTTAATTTTTGTAAACTAAAATAAAAACATAATTTTTATTTTATTAATCAAACTTTATGGCTTGTACATGGGTTTTATTTCACCGAAAGTCTACATGGTTTGAAATTGTTGTTTACAGAGATATCAATATATATTTTAAAGTTTCAGTTACTAGGACTGCGGAGAAAGTGTTGCTTCAAATAACCAAATGTTTTCATCCTTTTTCTCTTACAGTGAACCGTAAACATTTACAAAAACTAAGTAAATGTAAGTGAATTGTATGGCATTTTACTTGTAGCTGTGGACACGTTTTACATACAGAGTATATTATGATGAAATATTTACTATATTTGTGCTGAAGCAAGATTAACATAATAATATTTGAACATATAACATACAATAAAGGTAGTGTCACGTTAAAATAATATATATAAACTAGAAGACCTTTCAATGCTACGCTATTTCTTGATTTAATTTTAAAAGTGGTTATCCCATTGCATACCTTTGCCTTAACTAATCGAATTACAAATGTTTAATATTATTATTATTATTATTTTTTGGCAGAGCATCACGACGGAAACGTGAAGGTCCCGGGGTCAACTTCCGGTCTTGATCTATGTTTTTTTACTTGTAATTTAATTAAATATCCCTTGCTAAGGAAGTGTGTAAGCGGAAAAAATAAAAAATAAATAAAATATTAATAATAGCATTACTGGGAATAAGAATTGAGATTGTTTTCAATGTCGTATACACGAGGTATTCAATCTGTTAATTTAATAATTGCAGTAAAACCGTACAAGTGAGATAACATCGACCAATATCTGGAGATATCAGGGTAGCTCTGTTGGCAGAGCATCACGACGAAAACGTGAAGGTCCCGGGTTCAACTCCCGGTCTTGGTCTATGTTTTTTCACTTGTAATTCAATTACAAATGTTTGTTTTATATCAATTAAGGATAATATTAAACAATTTTAGATTTATAGTTTGTATAAATTAAGTGGGATTTATTTTTAGTAGGTTAGCCATTTAAACCTTTTTTTTAATTAATTTTTTTAATAAATTTACCAATTGTTTGGAATGGCCATATTCTCTAAAATAATCCTATTACTAACATGTGTAAATTGGTAAATTTTATTAAAAATGGTTCGGTGATTTTGATACACCTCCTTCTCTGTATGGGTTCTGAATTGGAACATTTGTGCAATCAATACAGCAAACAACACCAGGGAAACCTGCCACATATAAAATTTACGTTTGACTCTTGCCATGTCAGTAGTTGCAGGAAATTTTAAGAAATTTGGTAATTGACGAGCCAGGATTAATGAAATATTTTTTACCAAAACACATATTGTCAGTTGGCTCATGCAGTGAGAATCTCCAGTGTCTATCTAAAAAAACAAATTCAATTCATGTTTAGTTTAATAGACGTTCTGAACAAACTGATTATGTAATAATTTAATTATTTTAATTTTGTTAATAAATTAGCACATATGCCTATATTTATTAAATTACATATTGTTTTTAACTTATTGAATCATATGTAGCTACTGCTATAGAGAAAGAGTTGTGTATCAGGCTTATAGGAAAAGGTAAGATAAAATTATGTATTACTATGAGAATAATAAATCATTAGTTGAAAAATATAATGTACCTGGTAGTTTCCAGTTGCATAAAATCTTAAGACAGCAAGTACATTGAGCACAGGTGGTAGTGGCTGTCGTCTGAAAGTAACACTTTCTATCTCATTCTTCACCATTGGAAAAAATATTATTTACAAGTTCCTTTGGCAAATTTAGGACAGAATATTGGGTTTCCATTATCCATTATGTATGTCTTAAATGTACAAAATTAAAATATTGTATAGGTCAAAATGCTAAAGAGACTTTAACATAGCAAAACAAAGAATAGCCTACTTTTAATAATTATTGTTGAAAATTGCTATTTTAAAGTAGCCTATAATGTTACTTATTTATGACATACGTCATGGCACTACACAATTAAACAAATTTCTAACTTACTCGTTCAGGTTAAGTTAACAATGAATTTACTTATACTAGCTTAAACAATGTCATCAAATAAAATGAAATAAAAAATTGCATAACCCAATCTGTCTTATTAGCATATATTGGAAATAAAATGTTTGAGTAGCACTCAAAGAATAAATATAAAAGTAGAAATAACTTACTCCATGCTGTTTTTTAATACAAGATAGTTTGGCCGTGCGAATATTTCGCAAGTTTGGAGTAGGCCTACATTTACCTGATTTAACACGTTGATTTAATTCAGTTAATTAAGTTTATTTATTTACATTACATTGGTTTATAAATAACAGTTTCCCTATACAATCTTACAGTGTAAACAATCTGGCCTACAATTAAATTGAAACTACTACATAGGAAAATGTACATATTAATTAATATACCTAGGCCTACAACATTATAGGCTACTACCATGACATTAAGTGCCATAATAAATAGCATTTTGTGAAACATATGTTCAAAATTAAACAAAAGGACATGGCAAAAATAAAATGTAAGCTCGAACTAAATAGGCCTAGTTTAAAAAAATGTATAACAGCCGGTAAAATAAACATTCCGAAAATAAATTGCAAGCCAAGTCAAAAAATTTGAAAACATGAAAAATATTGTCGGAGTCAATATAACGAATATTTGTGGTTTAACCATTGATACAATTTTAAAATAAATTTTACATTCGTGCTTCCACAAACCAAAGTTTAAGGGCAGATAAATAAAATTGTATATTTATATATAATAGGCCTGACTATTTATTTATGAAACGATTTTCGTTGTAGCTTACAAAACAGGCAGAGGAAGGAACATACTTATAGAATAGAAATTTATTTACCTGTATCGGTTAAAGAATTGTTCTTCGTCAAACAGTTCCAAAGGATTTTCTGGATCTTTTAAGAATCTTTTTGGAATTCGGAAATTATTATACTTTTCCACAAAGCGCGCGTATTCAACAAATACATCCATTGTAAATACAAATAAAATATGTTATCTTTCATAAAACAAACTAAACTACCTATTCAATTAATAAATAAATTTTACTTCGATATTAAAATCTCGCTTTTTATTGTAACGTTAACCTCTACGAACTGAAATATAGATTCTTCAATTAGAAAATAATTTGTCAAGGTAGGTATAGAGCAACTTGACAAACGGAGATATTTTGTCAAGGGCTACTTGACGCAAAGGCGCCCTTAACTCATTGATGTGGTCAAGGAACGTTTTATAATACGATTTCAAGTCAAGTGTGGTTTCTCAAGTAGCACTTGATTAAAGGTCGACTTAAGTTGCGTTCATAAATACGGGATTAAATGTGACCTTTGGACCGTGGACCTTTGACCGTCTCGCCAGACCCCGGACTTTACTACTCAAGTACCTGGTTATGATATTAAAATAAATTGACGATAAGCCACTCTCAATATTATAATATTTAACAATCGACCTTTTGAAATAATTGTTAAATACAAAATACATTTAGAAATATATTTGATAATTATATTTGAAATATTAAGTCTAAAATACATTTTGTAAGTAACTTGAAAGCATTTAATATGTATAAAGTTAGAAAGGAATGGAGTTGGCAAAGAGCAATAAAGACCCTAAGTTGAATCTGATTCTTCAAGCAGAAAGAATTTAGTTCTAGGTCGTTCAGCTTGAAACATCTCAACCATATAAAGTATAAAACGGAATATAAATAGAGTATTGTGTTTCTTTTGAACGTTTGCTTTACACTTGGAATTATTGTACAAAGTAGAATTAAACTAAACAGAAATAACAATGACAAAAAAATAAGTTATTTTAACGGTATTAAAATGTGTTTTTTTCTGAAAATAAATAGGTAATGTAAACATTTTAAATAAATATATTAGACTGTTAAAATTAATATACAAGACATACAACTTTACAATATGTCATGTTGAAATTATGTTTTATATTGGTCATAATTAATTTTTATTTTAAAGATAAGTCGCGTTCGAAAATCCAACATCATTGCCAATGGTTACTGTTTTTGAATGTTAATGGAAATGAAATCTTAGTTCTGTTAACAACAAAATAATTTTTGTAATTTCTAAATTGTCTCCGATGCACTTTTGTAGCTAAATGCAATATAGCTTTTCTAAGTCAAGTTGAGAAAAGACATAAACGGTATTGCGTTCTTACCTGCAATAATGTGACTCTAACTTTGGTATAGATGGAATGTGATTGTGAGCGTGATTTGCAATGAACTCTGGTAATTTCAATGTACGATGTGACTCTCCTCTTGTATCAGCTGACACAATTCATGAATTGATATTTTTGAGCAAGCTCAATTAGAGTAACTTTTCAAAAACATTAAATTCAGATAACAAAATAACTGACATACTAGGACGAACTCATTTATTTTTTCTAAGTAGTAGGCTACTCAAGCGTAGACCTTTTTCCTGATTTGTTTTTAACTAAAAGGCTCAAGCTCTTCTATTATGAAATTTTCCAAAAATTCTGAATTTTTAATTTAATTCTTTTATCTG
>JAGFPH010001972.1:97668-122894 GCA_018207615.1 Philaenus spumarius
ACATCTATATATCTACAGTCATAATTACAGCCTAATAAATTATCTCAAATAAAAACAATTTTAAGTCTTTTATTTTTTTAATAATGAATGTTTATGATACAAATGAAGGGGAACATACTAAAATACAATAAGCCTATGGTGTTCCATAACTCTAAAAACATATTTGTAAGTTATTTTCCAATTTAAAACTAAATTTACTGGTCATAGTAAAATCTCTGATAATAATATGTAGACCTTTAAATAAATACATAAACAGTTCCATACAATACGAAGTACATAATAACAGATCCTCTATTTAGACATGTTGTAGGCCTATATTACGCGTTAATAATGGTTTAAATTTTAATAAAAAATAAAAAAAATACCAAACCTAGATTTTGCCTTTATAATTTGTGTTTGTGATTTTTAATTGAAAATAATTGTTTAAGATAAAAGTACCAGCTTCATTATTTTTATTTTCTTAAACGGTAAACTAAACACTCAGCTGCAAAACCATTTAGTGAACGTCTTTAAGTTTGAAGTGCAATGTTTTTTCAATCAACTTTTATGAGAATTTCATATGTTTAACAAGTACATTATGAGTGTCAGAATAATTCATGGTTGACATAATATTCTTTTCATTTAATAAATTTCAACCCAGTTGTTTGTATGCAAATTAACGTTACGACAGACTATTTATTACAGAGCTGAAATAGTTTATCAGTCAAAAAGGTTATATAGTGATTCGAGGCCAAATACAGAAATACAGTGGTAATCTTCTAAACTATAAGTACATACCTTTAGTACCTGTGTTGATTGTGAATGAAAACTAAAAGTTCCGCAGTCTACCTATATTGGTACATTACGCAAAACACCTTTTTTAGGACGTGTAGTGGCGAATAGGAAAATACTTAGACCATCGTTTTAGGGAGAGCTTCCCAAGATAGCTGTCACTAGTCGCTCTTAGATCACAGTAAAAAGAGAAGACAATTATCATGCAAAGGCTCACTTTTATAAAATCCTGTACATTAATTTGAACGTATGAAGAAAGAAAATTTTGTAATCTAGGATCTGACCTGGAGAGGAAATATTCTTTGATCGCCTAGATCGTGCTTGCTAAGCTGTGTTCCCCATACTACTTACGTAGCATTGTAAATAGGGTACATCTTAAAGATTGTAAATAGGGTCCAATCTTCAAGATGTACCCTAATTAACCCCTATTTAAGATTTACTGGGTTTAACAGCGAATTTCCTAGTCTATCATCTAGGGTCTGCCTTAATAAAGTAAGAAAGCATCTAACTAATGTATGTTATTTAGCTGGATTTCACATACTTGGCTTTAGTCTAATACAATTAAGTGAAAAACTTGCCCAAATTAACAAGATAATGTACAAACACCCAACATACAACACTTAGTTTTGTTACGAATATATTCACGCTAGATTAAACACTTGTTGTAAATTGTTGTTTTAAGTTATTTGATCTTTATAAATTAATTCACAGACATATTTTATTTAAAATTGTAAGTGTCAAAAATTATACAAGATATAAGAGAGTAAGTAAAAAAAAAATAAACAAATCAAAATGATTGTTTTAGCTTACAATTCAAATTGCGCAACTGTTGACGTGATATCAATAATTTAAAACGCTTTCTTTTCAATACTTTATGAGAATATACAGAACATTATCTAGTGGTAAAATACAATTAACGTGGCACACGCAAAGCCATGATTTACAAAACAACGGATTGTACCTAGATAATGGATATAGGGAGTTGCTTGAATAGGTTAATATTAATTTAATTGTTTAAACATCATTGCATTAATTTATCCAAAGATATTTTCACATTTCAAGCAATTAATTAAACCAATAAAATAAATACAGGAAATTACAGTAGTATTGTTAGTCAATCCTGATTGTGACACACACACAAACACAAACACATTAAAAACACAATGTACACCACACATAATTTATAGTGCAATAAGGTTTGAGCCGGTTGGTGTACACCGTCTTATCGTCTATGATACACTGAACTAAAGTTCTATCTTGATAACCGAGGGCTGTATCATATAAGTCATTGGATTGAAAGACAGCTGATCATTTAATACGTTATCTGGGTTATGTCTGAATTTCCTGTCAATTTCGAATTCTTCGATGGCGTTCATTAGTCTCCCCTTTACGCAATAATGAAGAGGTGTGAAGTTGGTGTTGAAATTTGTGTAGTTGTGGTTATGGTCTATCAGATGTTGAGCGTAATTTGACTTCATTTTACCTATGTTATTGTACGGCAGGTGTTCTTTAAAGCGTTCTTTAAACGCTCTGCCTTGTCTGTCCAATATAAAAGCGGTCCCAGTCATTACAGTTTATCTTATATACACCTGACATCCTTTCAGTTGGTGTAAAAATCCTATGTCCCAAAATTTGTTGAACGTTGTTGTTAGTTCGATACGTGATGTTGATTTTGGGTTTGGCGAAAGTATTTTTTAACATCCTAGGAACAATGTTAGAATATTCGTCCTAGACAAATTTATTAATTTCTTTGTTCTTACGAGGGGTGGATTTATCTCTCATATGTTTATGTAATAATTTGTAATAATTTATATATTTTATGGTGTTTAGTTAATCATGAAATTCCTGTTTATTTAGCGGAATGGTGAGAAGGCGATGGATGAAGCTGTTGTATGCATACATTTTTTGTGAGATGGGATGGTGTGATTGTGCGTGTATGGTTGTGTCTTATTTTGGTGTTACTGATGGCCTGCATAAAGTGCGTAATGCTATTGTTTCCCCCAAACACATCAATTTGTTAACGCATTAACGTTGGGGGTTTTACTGCAATGCACCTGCCTGTGGTAGTATTTCAAGGATATCTGTCATTATGGTGTGAATTGAAAAATCTACATTTTATAACTACTTATCCATATGTCTAATCGTTTAAACAAAATAATCTATTATCATAATATATGAATATTTTAGCAGAATTTTGTTGCGATGACAGTATGCTTACATAATATTATAGTGTGTAAACCTATCCGCAGGACCATCATGTCCTGCCAACATCCATGAACTAAATACTTCTGTGTATTGGTAAAAATTTGTTCTGCAACATTCATAAAACTATTCAGCCCTACTACTTCGTATTAATTTGCATCATTATACCTCCCTGCATCATCTATCTTCTCAGAATATTAATCATTAGGTCTGTCTTCACATAATCGTTCGTAATCAATTATTACATTTTCATTTTAATCAAAAAATATACGTAGTGCTCATCGTAGGCTTCTAACTATAAAATAATGTGCCGTCTACGAGATTTAGAATAAGAAAACGTACTGGGGACTGCACATGTTTTTATTTTTATGTTATCAAAATTCAAGTCAAATCCCAACTTACCTTACTTTACTCGTTTACCTAATGTTCCTGAGACTTAGAAACCTGAAATGTTCATTCACAGGCAAACACAAATAATACAAGATAAAAAATTAAAATAAACAATTTTGTTTATTGAGAAAATAGGCTATTTATATGCACTTAGATAAAAAAAATTATACGCCCTTAAATGAAAGTTTTGTTTTTATATTTAGTTTACAATTCAGAAAATATTTATTAGTTACAAAAGTTTAATTAAAACCCTCCATTTGAAAAAAAAAATCCCTCCCCTTTCTTAGTATTACAGATTTTAAAGTTTGACATTACAATTAATACAGAACTGTAAAACAACAAAATGAAGTTAACAAATTTGTCAGCCTTAAAAAAAAAATACATATATATATACGTGACACAATTAATTGTAAATAATGAGTTTGGGCCCATAGTTAACCCTTAAGTACTATGGAACGTCTGTGAGACCAGTATGAGAATTTGCCGCGCTCCCCCCCCCCTCCACCACTCACCCCAAGCGCCCGCCGCTTTCAGTACCCTTCAGTCTTGGCCTTGACGGCGACAAGTGAAAGTTAGGTTATGTTACGATTTTTTGTTTATGCGCCATAAACGTTTCGAGGTCTGACAGACCCTCCATAGTAGTTTAGTGATCTTTAGTTTAGCATTGTGCGGTCTCAGGGACTATCCATAGTTGCTGAGTGAGTTTTATTTTATCATTGTGCGGTCTCAGGGACCAACCATAGTATTTACGTTTTTTAGTTTTGCGTTAGCCAATGTACATATTTTTTTAATAAGTGTTTTGTAAATAAATTAGTGATAAGTACATTTATTTATACTTCATGTCAAGATGGGAGACAAATCAAATCGTATTATTCCACTATCAGATTTAGAAGCTGCATGTCCGTCTAATGCTGCACTTCAAAGAACAATACGTCGACCTGTTCGATTTGGTAACGAAGCAGGAATTGAAGAATTATTACAGGAGACTCTTCAAGAGGAATTAGAAGACTTTGCAGACAGTGACGACTCGGATGAAGATCTTCATTATGAACCGGAAGTAAGTGATCATGACTCAGAAAGTGAACTGGAAATAGACGAAGTTGATGTGTTAGACGATGGCGTCACTATTGTCCAGGATGAACCAACTCCTTTTGAAAACGTCACCGCTGATGACAATACTAATGAAGCATTGAACCATCTAGACGAAATTATTGAAAGTGTTGTCTCTGGAGCTGGTGAAGCATAACCAACATCGAACGAGTTTATAGGCTTGTTACGTGGTTTTCAAAACTATTTCTATGGTAGGGAGACCAAGCAAATGTTGAAACACCACGTACCACCATTTAAATGGAGAAAAATACAACCCAACATCAATGTTCGCACAAGGCTACATAACATTGTTTCTAAATTGCCAGGAATAAAAAGATCTGCTCATACACTGGGGGACAACCGAACAGTTGAAGAAGTATGGAATCTTCTTTTTACTGAAGATATGTTGCAAACAATTCTTCATTGGACAAACAGAAAAATTGCAGATATGAAAGTTAAGTACAAAAAGAAAGACTTATCTTATGTAAAGGAAACTGATATTTTGGAACTTAAAGCTTTGATTGGTCTCCTAGTGTTTTCATCACTTTTCAAATCGGGAAATGAGTCTGTACACAGCCTTTTCGCCACAGATGGAACCGGCAGAGAAATCTTTAGATGTACTATGTCGAAGGAGAGATTTCTTTACCTTTTAAATGCTCTTAGGTTTGATGACCCTAGTACAAGAAAAGAGAGAGTAAAAAATGATCCTGGTGCAGCAATTTCAGAAATCTTTGAGAAATTCATTGAAAATTGCCAACAATGTTATAGTTTGGGTGAATATGTTTGTTTTGATGAGATGCTGGTTGCATTTAGAGGAAAATCTAAGTTTAAAATGTATATGCCCAAAAAACCAGCCAAATATGGGCTGAAGATAATGGCAATGACAGACGCTAGAACAAACTACCTGTCCAATGCTTTTCTATATGTTGGAAAGAACTGCTATGGTGAAACTCTTAGTGAGAGAGAGAAAAAACTGGGGAAGCCAACTCAGGCTGTGTTAAGACTAGTGGAACCTATAGTAGGCACTAACAGAAATGTAACTGCAGATAATTGGTTTTCCTCAATGGAGCTAGTGAACGAGTTAATAAAGAAGAAGCTCACATACGTAGGCACTCTCAAGAAAAATAAAGTAGAGATTCCTGTCGAGTTTTTGCCTAATGAAGATCGAGATGTTCAATCAACAATATACGGGTTCACAGAGGAAGTTACATTGGTGTCGTTTGTGCCTAAGGAGAAGAAAGCTGTAATCATGATTTCCAGCATGCATCACAGAATTAGTGATGACCACGATACAGAAAAACCTGAAATAGTAGCTTTCTATAATAGCACCAAAGGAGGGGTCGATGGTCTTGACCAAAAGATAGCAAATTATAGTTCCAACCGTCGTACTAGAAGATGGCCTATGGTTGTTTTTTACACAATTGTTGATGTTGGCTGTGGTGTGAACAGCTATGTACTATACCAAGCATTTCGAGGAACCCCACGTATGGACAGGTTGATTTTTTTAAAAATGTTAGGAATGAAACTAATAACTCCTCACATGACTAGAAGACTTACAATGGGGCACATTCCCCTGGAATTGAATTTATGCATGAAACGCATCCTTCATCTTCCTCAAGATGACCCCAGAGCTGCCAACCGGATACAAGTTCCCCATGAAGACGGCCCTGTGGTTGCAGAGTTTGCTGAATTTGAGCCAAGGAAAACATGCTCTTCATGCCCACCACGCCTAAAAAGAAAAAGAAAATACCCATGTGCAAAGTGTGGACGTGCTATCTGCCTAGAGTGCTCAAAAAAAGTGTGTTTTACATGTATTCGTAACTGAAAATGGATAACCAAATGAACTAACATGTGAGTAACTCGAGCCTACTATATTACCTATGTTTTTTCAGCCGTAACATTTTTTATGATAGATAATCTCATTCAGCCTCTTTTTTTGAACTTTTTGTAAGATTTTTGTATCATTCTATATATAAAAACGTTATTGGAATGAAATAAACGTTTGCGGTCTGTTAGACCTCTCCATAGTAATTGTGTAATTATTTTTTACCCATTCACGAAACAAAAACTGTTATCAAACTTTGAGCTTTTCAAATAAGGTATATATGTGTTGTAGATAAGCTACAGACAGTTCATTCTCTATTTACATATCTAAAAAAAGTTATTATAGGTAAAAATCATACTTTTGAATTATTTAAATACTATAAACTAAGCCAAAACCAAAGTCATGCACATTTTTCAGCTCTAAATTAAAATTTCTTTTTAAACACCATAAATAATTAATCAAATTGTAATCAACCTTGCAATGCAATTATATGTATATAACTAGAAAAACTGACAGTATATGATCCCCAAAAATAATTTTTTTTATAACAAAAAAAACTTTTAATACTAGCGGTCTCCGAGACCCCTCCATAGTACTTAAGTTAGCTCCACCTTCCATAGTACTTAAGGGTTAATTCTATATTAATGTAATGTATTATATCTTTTATATTTTTATTTACATTTGATGTTTTTGCTTCTTTATGTTATATTTAATTCTATATTAATGTAATGTGTTATATTGTTTATATTTGTATTAGGTGTATTATGCTTCATTATGTTATATATTTTGTTAGCAAGTATATTGTGTTGTGATAACGTAGGCATTGGTTGGCGCCTACTAGTGTAATTGGTCTTGTGCCACGCATTTTGCAGTTTGTATAAATACGGGGCATGGAGCTTTGCTAGTTTAGTTATAGTTTGGCTTTTGTAGCTTTATCACTGAGGATGGCGATTTTTTCGTTGAAACGCGTTTGATTTATTAAACGTATTTGTTGTGAGATTTTGTGTTGTTGTTTTGTTTCATCTAAGTATAAGACTTACAAGTTAGAGTTGGAATAAAACGTTGCACTTGACTTATGTTTTAACTTGCTCAAAACACGTTTTTTTTATAACTTACACATGTTGGAAGTACGATAAGTTACTTTTAATAAGGTTCATAACAAACTGCAAAGTTCACTGCTTAAGGTTCATGATATAGGCTATTTTCTTTTAGAATATTTAACGTCAGTATTTGAGAATTAATTGTTCTTTAAAGTTGTTGAAACTGAATTATTATTTTAGGCTATTGTAGACTGGTTGAAATTTAAGTTAGGCTAAGGTGAATTTACAATTAGGCTATATTAAAAATATTATGCACTTAGGGCTGGTAATTACTTAGAAGATATTACTTACAGATATTAAAACAGAGTTTACTTGAAAAACATAATTTTTTTTACAGACCGTATGGGTTTTAAAACATATTTGAGTTTATAATTAGACTAACAGATAATCTACATAATAAGAAAATCTCAGGTTAGACGTTTCAAATACTAAGCCTAGCAAGCAACGTATTTTAATGTACCTGGTGAAGAATTGTTTAATCCATTTAAGCTGTGCGCCCACTGGGGCGTCACGGACGGTCAGTACGGTCGGTACGGGATTTTTCAAAAGTTCAAAACATTGAATTAAATGAGCAAGCGCCCACTGCGTCGTCACGGCCGTCAACGGCGTTCCGCATCTTCGGCATGTCCGATAGAAAGTCTGGAGCTACGAACTGTAGGACATTTCGGTGACGGCGGATCCTCCCGACCGATCCAGTGCGCGCGCACTTCGGGCGTTCGGGACGGTCGGTACTGAATTTTCAGCGTTCTACGCAGTCTGCTCTCACTGGATGACGAAAATTAGTTTCTTCCCGCCTATATATTTCTGCTTCCAGCATCAGTAATAGTGTTTCAAACTTGTCGTGAGTCATCCTGAAGTACTCAAAAAACTTAAGGTCATCTTCCACAAGGTCTGGGAACAAAGTGTGAAATTCACCACAAATCAATCTTTTCTGTTAATTTTATGAATCCAAAACCTCCTTTTTCTTATTTTAACATTCTCCTCTTCTGCTATCAAAAACGCACTCACTACCGCAATTTCCTCCTCCACATCCATCTTTCAACAGATCCTCTCCGAAACTGACTTCTGTTTTGGTGGAAGGCGGATGGAGGACAGTGCGGAACGCCTGAACGGCGGAACGCCCGATCCAGTGCGCGCACCCCCTTTAAAAAATGCCGTGACGGCCGTGACGACCGTACCGACCGTACCGACCCAGTTGGCTCGTAGCTTTAGTCAAGAATTAGGCCTACGGAATCACTGGAAACCACTCCAACTTAATCGTCGATACGGACAATAAAGACTAACTGAACGTTTCAAGGTCTATCAGCTGTCCGCCAAGGTTCAACGTACATAGCTCACTTGATAAGGAATATTGGTTGTAAAGGAAAGGGAATCTGTAGACAGTGCTATTTATATCTATGGTTGTTCTGATTTAGCAGCGATTTCGAAGGCATAGCACTGATCATTTATAGCGCGCTATTTGAATTAACGTCACAATAAAGGACATAAAAATCATGTTTGATTAGGCATAGTCAGTAAATAAAAAATTCAGAAAATATATAGTCAAAAAAACAGAAATTAAATGTTTAAGATGGAGAAAAAATACACTGGGAAAGTAACTTATACAAACCTACAGTAATAATTGAAGTCTTGTACAAAAAAGTTACCGGACAAACCCTATTAGCCAAACAAGCATAAAATAAACACTGCTAAAATAAATAAAACAAAATAAAATAAAACTGTTGAGGCTCCCATTATTGTAAACACAACATAATTCAAATTATAAGACATCTATTACTAATAAACAAGGTGAAAAAAAAAACTAAATAAACCTATTGTCGGTCAATTATAGTTGGAACCAAATACCTGGATATGTTATTAATATAAATTTTCGATAGGCCACTCTCAATATTATATAAATTAACAATAGACCTTTTGAAATATTTCTAAATATCAATACATTTAGAATTACATTTGATGATTATATTTGAAATGTTAAGTTTAAAATACAATGTGTACCCTAAGTAACTTGAAAGCATTTTAAATGTGTACAGTTTGAAAGGAATGGAGTTGGCAAAGAGCAATAAAGACCCCAAGTTGAATCTGATTCTTCTAGCAGAACGAATTTAGATCGAGGTAGTTCAGCTTGAAACATCTCAAACATATAAAGTTTAAAACGGAATAAAAATAGAGTATTGTGTTTCTTTTGAACGTTTGCTTTATACTTGGCGTTATTGTACGAAGCAGAATTAAACCGAACAGAAATAACAATGACAAAAATAATGTATTTTAACGGTATTAAAATGTTGTCTTTTTTCAGAAACTAAATAGCTATTGTACAAATTTTAAATAAATATATTAGACAGTTAAAGTTAATGTTCAAGACGTACAATTTTATAGTATTTCATAATAAAAATAAGTTTTATATTGGCCATAATTTATTTGCCCCTTTTAATTAGATTTTATTTTAAAGAACAATCGCGTTCAAAAATACAACCACATTGCCAACATCACATTAACTGTTTTCGAATTTTAATTGAATAGAAATTTTAGAAATCAAAATAGTAAGCCAATAGAATTTATAATAACGAATAACAGTGCTAAAATGCGATTAAAAAACAAATATTTATTTTAAAAAACGTTCGTAGAACTAAATTTTTATGTTTCTCCATAGCAACCGTATAAACACGATGTGTACATAAGTAAAATTATATTAAATGCACCGACTGTTTAGATAATACACGGGCTCATGAGATTGGACGGCTGTTTAGTTTGGCCTATTTGAATTATTTGTATTCGAATCGAATAATTAGTTATGGCACATAGTATATACTATATTTAGTATGACTTCAGTAAATACTCGCCTCCTGCCAACAATGGATTCTCCTGACAACTAACAAATGCGCATAGTATTTCTGCAAAACAGACATTTTTATTTCGGTTGTGCTGATGACTTCAGAAATTAAAAAAAAAAAACATATTTGGGGCTAGTCTTGTTCTCTCCTCTTGGGACACATTCCAAGATTGAGGGCACATGTATGAATATTATTCTTTAGTTGAAAATGATCTGCAAATATGTTGTAGTGGAGGCTTGGAAAAGAACGCCGTACTATTAGTGCTATTTATACAGCTAATTGCCCATAACATTTTTCAACTTATAACTTATTTCCGCTTTGATTTTCCTAAAAAATCCATTATGATAAGTTGGTCTGTAACATTAGAAGTAAAAATTCAAATTACTGTTACGATATATAAGAAAAGATATAAAAGTTAACTAGCATGAATACTCATATACAAACAACTAAACTAGACATTGTTCCAAAGTACTATATTTGCCGTTGTTAGGAGTATGTTAGGAGAAACAGTCTACCTGGCCGTTTAGAAGTATGTAAGTAGTTTATGATGGTACTAATACCGATAAACTTCCATCGACTGAATTAGTTTACAAATAGCAATTGTATGTGTTTTAAAATTGTTTTTAAATGTTACCCTTGAATTTGATTCTATAATTATAATAATTATATTAATTATTGATACTATTATATATAATGCAAGGTAGTAGGTCGGTAGATTATTTGAATTTAGGTACAAACCAGTCTTCATCAGTCTAAGTGGCACACAATAAAGACATTAAGATAAATAAAATGATAATTACCACCGTCAAATATCTCTATAGCCGAGGAATATTTTCCCTTTTAATAAAAGCTTTCTATAAATATCAAAATATTAAGGTAAACAAGACAGTGTTCTATAAAGTAAATAATACATTTTAGTTTTAATATAAATGTAACAATTAATTGTAAAGTTAATTATTCACAAAATATGTAATTAAATATTAGAGTTAGACTTCTTGTATAATGAACGTCTATGTCGAAATACAAACATCTCATATACTATAAGGTATTTTTTATTTTACGAAAATACAGTAATAATATATACAATAATACTTTGTAGTGTACAGCAAAAACCTTTACAGAGAAAAGTCTGACTTTTCAAAATATCCCCTCTTGGTCATAAAGTGCGTCTATTATTTAATCTACTTTTATAAAAAAATTTTAAAGAAATAATTTTGGAACTAATTTGATTGGATAAAATACAACTTTGTGATTTCTTCTTTAGCATGACTTTGGTCTTATACTTTACAAAGAATGCCGAACTGTTTTCACTTAAAGTTGTTTGCATGGTTGCACTGAGGCTTTTCCTTTGGGTAAATTCATCAAATTATTTACAGAAGAATTTCAAAGACAAAGTTTTTTCCAAAGTTTTATAAGAAAACTTAATCAGCCCAAGTGGCTTTGCTTTCATTTTATATACAATATACGTGTATTAATGAAAATATAAAATGGAACTATAACATATATTTTGCCTAATTTTTTACAGTTAAAGGCATGATGTACTCAACCTATTTTATAAATAAATATAGTTTTGAAATAAGTTTTAGTACAATTTTCTGCCAATCCTAAAGTAACACTTTCACTAAAGTTTTTTTTTCGCCGCGTTTCGAAGTTCCTCCATTATCGAGACCTATTTCAGTACTCTGAATAGGTATAACAGTACTAATAGGAGTACTGAAATAGGACTCGATAATGGAGGAACTCCGAAACGCGTCGAAAAACTTTAGTGAAAGTGTTACGTTAGGATTGGCAGAAAATTGTACTAAAACTTATTTCATGGATAATAGCAGATATAATTTGTATAATAACTTCAAATATAGTTTTGTATTATGTAGCAACATTAAACAGCAATTCTTTGTTAGAGAACAAAGAATACATTCTTTGTTAGAGAATTTTAAATAACAATATATAAAACTAAATAAAATTAACATAATCAATTAAAGCCAAAGGAGTTTAAAAATACAATTTTGATTAATAAAAGTTACAAATTTATTTATTTTAAGGCGAAAGTCACTTCTAAATGTTTATCCTAAATTGACTATTATTTTTTTTAAATACGTACTTAATCATGTACTAATATTTTTGCACTCAATAGCAGAAGGCTGATCATTTGAAAATCATTTTTCATAACACAGTTTAAATAAACGGTATCAGTTAACTGACACAAACTTTCTCCCAACTTACTGTAATCAAAATAATATTGTTTTTAATCATTTTATTTTTTACTACTTTTTAGAACAAAACAAAAAATAATATTCTACCTACGTCAATCGTATACAAAAATTATTGTCCCAGGCGGGATTCGATTGCGCGACCTTTGAATTACTGGCCGTGCTCGCTACCGTGGTGCTACCCTGTGCGGCCGCTGCCGCGATGCTAGATTGACAAAACAAACTTGTTTATTTTTAAACATTTCCCCATAATTATAAAACGCCGAAGTTTTGATATAAGGGGTGGTGTCATTTTGTTTGGCATCTTAAGCACTATAAATACTGAAAATTTGATCAAAATCGTTAGAGCCGTTTTTGAGAAATTTGCATTTTTGTCGTTTTTTATGGGTTTTTAGGGGTAAATTACCCTTAAAAATTAAAAATTCCAAAAAATGAAAAAAAATGCCTGGAGATATTAGGGTTTAGTACCTACATACCAAATTTCATGAAAATCGGACCAATAGTGTCCTCTCTGGTCGTGTATACATACAGACAGACTGGCAGACAGACACCACTCTAAAAACACTTTTTTGGGTTCAGGGAGCACCAAAACAAAAAATTACACTAAAAATATTTTTGGGTTCAGGGAGCACCAACACAGATAATTGCACTAAACAATTTTTGGGGGTTCTGGGAGCACCAAAACAGATAATTCAACTGAAAATTCAAATTCGAACATTTTTACGAAAACAATACTTTCTCCGTATACTACGTATAGGGTGGAGAAAGTAAAAAATATAAGACTCCATACAGAATTAGTAAAATGAAGGATCTTAAAGCAATAAGTGTTCATAAACTTATCCACATGGGTCCTAGCTTGGCCATAATTTTACTAATTACAGACTGACACTTTTTAAACAAGATTAGTTAACTCGTATTGTTAGGCTAGAATTTAATAATACTAAAACAAGAATATGCAGCATTCCCTGACAGTAACTAATCCGGGGAAAGTTCTATAATTTACTGAAGCACAGTGCAATATAAACGACATAATAAAACTTATGTTTGTTTTAAAAATTCCGATGCAAATGTTTTCTTTAAACAGCATGTTATTAAAAATTTGACAAAATGGCTGCTTTTGATTTATGGTAAGCAGAAAAAGTACACTTATTTTATAAATATATTTCTTTAAGTTACCAAAGAGTAATGTTATATTTCAAAATCAGTAATTTTCTAGGTTTTATTTTTGTTGTACTATGTTAACTCCTCAACATTCCTACTGTTCAAGGGCACATAATTATAATTTTGATTGTTTGTTAATAATGTTTACGTTATGTTAGTGTTTTTCTGTTCTACTATATCGTTTGTTAATTGAGTACATTACAGAGTGAATATATTGTTAAATTGGAGAGCAAATGTATGAATAAAATACGTTTTGTGTTGCGGGCGGTAAAATTCTATAAATGATTGCTTTACTATTCCGTACTGCTACTAATAGTTGTGTAAAATTTAATTAAGAACAAACAATTTATACCTTTTAGCCTATTGATTAAAATATTCTAGAAATTAACAAAAGAAAATAAACATATGATATTGTTAACATTAATGAATACATTTGCGGCATATTTAATGGAAAAATAACTGGTAAAATCATAATTTGTAACCTACATATCTCTCAACTACGTAGTATACAATGACTGTTAACATTGTATCTAAAATTTTTATTTTTTTAAATTTGTATTTGAGAATTTTTTCATAAAATGTGGTTGCTTGTTTAGAAAAACATAAAACAATATTATTTTCCTAGAAGGATATAATATTAACCTGTAATATATTTTCTTAATGTTACTAATGTGTTAACAAACCTACTTTTAATAATTATTACAAGTGATTTGAACCACCATTAACTAAAACTCCTTCGTGGATAAATTAATATTCTAGAACTAATATGTATAATGTGTATTCTAAAGACTATATTTATTAAAATACATATATTTTGTCAAAAAAAATTGTTATCTAAAGTACATGTTGGCCGTTTGAATTGCCTGCATTAATGTCTAATATATTTAATATTTCGAGTGTCTCGGCAATTGGTCTTATAGTTTGTGATCGCAATCGAAATTGCTTTCGTTTACGTCATATATCGACTAAATATTATGTTTACCTTTCTTATTCATATTGATCTGAAATTTTGAAAATTACACCATAGGCCTACCATTTATGAAATATACTTTGACTCATTCAAATCATGAGGGGTGCAATCATTTAATGTTTGTCACAGTCAGGCGATGAATTTTAAATTGAATTATTCTTTAAATTCGATCTTTTTTAACTTTGTCGAAGATTATTAATTATGAAAAAGTTGTTTTTCAAAAGTAAAACAACTTCGGCCAGTAAAACAAGTGATTTCATAACAATAAGTAATAAGTTAAGAACAACTTCTTAACCAAGATCAAACTTTTAAACATTACATATTTTTAATTATATCGGATATTTGAAAATAAATGATTTTATTGGATAAATTAGGCTACACCAAATAATCAGGAACCACTATTCTCGTTTAAAAGGAAAGAGTATATAATAACATGTAGATGTAATTAGTTACTTTCAAATAATAAGGTTTATTCAAGTACGAAATATTACATAATGAAATATTATTAATAATGACTTATTCAGTATAATACGTATTTAAAAGGAACAGAATAGTTAAATAAGATTAGACCAATGCAGAAAAAGAAATAAAATCTAATTGTATAGTACTTAAACAAAATAACAAGT
Source organism: Philaenus spumarius (assembly GCA_018207615.1). Taxonomy (NCBI): domain Eukaryota; kingdom Metazoa; phylum Arthropoda; class Insecta; order Hemiptera; family Aphrophoridae; genus Philaenus; species Philaenus spumarius. Next base: position 112,847 of record JAGFPH010001972.1, read on the forward strand.
ACTTCGTAATTTACAAGTTATTGCCAAGATTGTAACCACTTAAAAACTGTCTTACGAATGTATATTAACAATGTACGCCTTGTTGGTAAATGTATAATTGTATAATGTATAGCCTAATGTTTCTAAATAATTAAAATGTTTCCCTTTTTCCAGATTTAATGCTAAAAACACACAAAACGCATAAAAGCTAAATTTATAAATGCAAAATAAATGATTTATATAACATTTGATATCAGCCTATATGCACACACCTACAGTAAAATGTATATTATGTTAAACTTGTAACTGTTATTTTGTATATATAGCAATTACTTTTATTTTTATTTTTTACATCAGTCTTTTTATGTAGTTAGTTGGCGTACTTTGAAATTGTTTTGGTAATAGAATAAAGTTTAACGATATTGTATCAATAGGCCTCCATAATGAGGTGTCTTTAATCTGACAAACAATAACTTACCACATTGTAACCGGAAGTAACATTGTGAATGATAACATAAAAAGCGGAAGTAATCCAGCTTAGGTCTGACAAAAGGGATAAGGTGTATGAGTAGACTACTTAAAGTTCCACCAACAAAGACATTTTATCGGATTGAGAAGGCTTTGTTCGTCCTAAAATAGAAATATTTGATCTACAAACATAAACACTTTATGCTAAATTTGCCATATTCTATATTACCACTCACGGTTTCTACCTTATTTACAAGTTTACAAACCACTTTAAAGTGTGTGCTTATAATGTGTTTAAATGTGCGTTTGTACTTGCTGTAATCTTTAAAATGCACAGGTAATGTTGGTATATGTTCAAATACATTTTATTTAGTAGTTGTATAAACAAAAGTTGTTGTTGTCCAATGGCCTTTGCTGGCTCACGCCATCTTGCTTCCCAGTAGAGACCAGGTAGGTCTTTTCTCCTCCGCTTCTCTTCATCCAGCCCTCCGCAGACCAAGAGATGGTCCTGTTCATGATAGTGTCCGGGCCTTCACACAATGTGCAGTTGTCATAATCCAAAATCTTTATCTTCTTTAGGTGTTCATTTCAGGCGGTCATGTCCAGTTGTAAGTCGAAAAATCACGACAGATGTCCTCCTCCGTAAGTCCCTGACCTTATCATACAAGTCGGATACCTCTTCATAGGACTTGTTCCTTATGTCCTCTTTGACTTTATTGGTGAACTCAAGATGAGATGTTCGTTTCAGTTCGCCGATCCTTGCTTCCAGGGTGAGTACTCTTCTTGGTTTCTGTATTATGTGAGTTCCTCGTTTGGCCAACTCGTCTGCCTGCTCATTGCCTTGAATGCCCACATGTGATGGGATCCACTGCAAGACTATTTTCTTGGTAATATGCTTGACTATTTTATACTTCTTCTGGATTGATTCAGTCAGAGAACTTGTTGGTGTATTTTCAGCAATTGCCTGCAACGCTGACTTGGAATCGACCAAAATCACAGTGTTGCTATTCATCCATGGCCTCATTATTATCTGTCTCAATGCCTCTTTGATTGCGAACAGTTCCGCTTCGAACACGGTAGATCCCGGGCCCAGCGCAAAGTAGTTGGAAAAATGCTCGCAGAATATTCCTGCTCCGGTTTCGCCTTTAATTTTTGAACCGTCAGTATAAATTTGCAACCAATCGTTTGGGGGGTACAAGCTGTTTGAGTTTCCAAAGCTATTTGGGCAACTGTGACTGGATTATCCTTAACTTTATTTATTGGCTCTGCAAGTTGAGTATGTGCTTATGTTGTATTTGGTGTAGTCCAGTGGGCTCTTCAGTTGTGTTGGTTGCTCAATCGCCTCACTATTTGGTCTCCATTCAAGCATTAGGTGTTTGAAGCTTTTTTGCGTTTTTAGAGTTTGTTCTGCTGGTGGTTCCAAGATCCATGGGTTATTGTGTCTCCTGTGAAGAATTTTTTCATACGCCATTATGGCTTTGTACTTGTATTCATTGTGCAGCGGTTTAATGTTTGTATAGGCATATAAGGTATAAGCAAAAGTAATTTGTCTTTACAATAAAATTATCTTATTATGTACAACATTTTGAATTTATTATTATGGACGAATTAATTTTTATAACATAATATATATTCTGTTTTCGAAATGATGAATACACAAAAAAAGAACAAGAAGAAAGGTAACTTAATTTATTTGTAGTCTCTGATTATATGTCTCAAATTTATACTATATAAATGGATTTAAGTACGTTTCTTTATTTTATTAATGGTATTGTATAGTTTACTTTACAGATCTAAATTCCAGATTTTTGAATTTGAATTGCTTAACAAAATATACTGTGTAGAATCACACATTAATAGATTCAAATAAAGCAAAAAAAAATATATATATATACAAAATTGTTTTAAACTTTTCTAAAACAATCCTTTTTTTTTATAAAATTATAAAAATTACATCTATGTGCTAAACGAAATTACTAAACACCTGGAATTGATAGAATAAAGTGTAATCGGAGTTTATTAGTTATTTGTTGGATCTTGTGTTATTAATCGGCCAATATTCAAATGTTAACTTTAACAACTATTTCCGAGCTATATATACGATAATTGTTTTCTTGGAAAGTGATTTATTTTTAAGGTAAACCAGATAACTTAAATTATTACCTTTAACATAATTATTGAGTGCTTTTTAAATAACTTTAGTTTATCTTATACACTTAGAAAAATGTATTTTGTGTTTTAATAGATACATTTAGTTAAAGTATAGTCTCAAAAGTTTCAGTTTGGCGTGAAAGAATTATATTGATATTTGATATTACACTAGGAATTAAAAATTATTAGTAAAATAGTTTTGGTAAGAATCAGAAAGTAAAAATCTGAATGTAGCAAGTGCACGCGTAGACTTCATTGATGAAATGTACCGACTTGCTAAGCCAGCATTTGGATTATGCGGGCTTCCGAGTCGGTAGCACGTTTGTGTTTCCCTAATTGTGTGATGTTTCACCATGTAAATGGTTAGATACAAGTCTTGTATTTTAATTGAAAAAAGATTAGATTACAAAAAATAACACTTACCTAAATGAACAGACAACAAATAAGATTTTATTTAAATCTTATCAAAAATATTTTTAAACATAACTCTTATTTTATTTGTGTATATATCTCTTTGAAACCGGTCTTTGGTTAGTATCAATAATTATGTCTCGCCAGTTTAACCCCTTAATTTAGTAATAATATAAATAATGTATAAATATTACTTTGATTTTAAGTAAGACATAACTAGTAATAATCATATACAGAAGACAGATATTACAGAAATGTTTATTAAAAGTGGGATGAGGCTTAGTGTGAAATTCGATAACCTAAACATTCAATTTCAATAATCAAATTACAAACACGACTGATAAATATATGCACTAAGGGTTGATGCAAACTTCCTTTATATTAAGAGATATTAAATTTGGCAATTAGGTTAGAAGGCAATATTTTTAGTACAGTGCTTTCAAAAACTGTATTAAATAGCCTTAAATTTTAAATGTGTTAACATTTATTACTTAAACAAAACGTAATTACTTCGAACAGTGTTATACTTATAGAATGCATTTATATACAGTTTGCACAACTGAAATTATTTATATGTGTAATATTGATAAACTATTTACATTTAGGGTTTAAATTTTCACTATATATAATCCCACTCACTGAACTGCGAGTTCAGGTATCTACATTTAAAATAAAAAAAAAATTAGATCCAAACGTACATGTGTTGGAACACAAGAATTTACGGATATGTTTTATTTAAGTATGTATGAATAAATATTTATTCATATTTGTAAAATACTTACTTATAAATTTATATACATATAAATATATTTAAATTTATTTATAAAAATGTTTTTCGCATAATAGTTTAAAATATTTATTCTAGTTCCAAAATGATCATAACTTATTTTACCGTCTATAAATATGTAGCAAAGTATGTTTAGCTTGCTTGATGAAAAAGGTATAAATATTTAAATGGTAAAATAAAAAGCCCAAAGAAACTTAGTGTTTTCTAAAGTTTCACCTAAAGAAAAGTTAATATAGCAGATTTCTAAAATAACAAAGGAAGAGAGTCGAGCCAGATATTTTGCCTGTTTACACTTTCAGCCATTTACAAAATGTATGAAGATAAACATAAAAAAATGTTTTGTATGATACAATAAATGTATTGTAATCTTAAACCAGATGGCTACTAGACCTACTATGTCTCAGTAGTTTATTTTTGTTTTGTTATATTCATTAAATCTATTTATTTTGTACTATTAAATGCAAACCTAGTTCAACCAATGTAACAAACTGTACTTTTTTAAGCTTCTTGTATGTAGGTTAATGGTAAGGTAAGTTGGAAAAGTGATATTTTGCTTTATAACATTAATTTTGTTCTATATTAAACATAATTAATTGACATTTTAATATGTCATTATATTTAATACTCAAATAAAATTATAGTATAGTAGATCATACAAAATAATGCCATAAAACTAACAACAATGTTGTAGTTCGATGCTTTAATTCCAATATCTCCCTTTATATTAATTCTATAATTAAAAACTACTCTATGGACATATTTAGCGTTTTGTGATATGTCTGAAATTATGTTATGATTTCGTCTTATATTTGTATTTACAAATAAATAAAACATGAGATTAAGAATAATTGTCAGACATAAAAAATCTTGATAATACTTCAATAATTACATTTGTTTAGTACATGTCTTTTTTAACGGAAACAGCAACGTAAAAAGTGTTCCTCTATATGCAATAACTTCTAAAAAGGGTGAAAACAAAAGATGTATTAAAAGTTATGTTTGTGAATATACTTTTATAAATAATAATAAAATGCATTATAACAAAGCGTAATAATGTATTTAGTTTAGAGTATCGACATGTGTAACACGTTATGTAAAACAGATATTTAGGAGATATTTTCTTTGATATAATTAATCATTAAATTTATTTGTATCTGAACAATTTGGTTTTCGACTCCCTTCATCTTGTAAGAATCATCAACAGCCATTTTAAGCATTTCCCCATAACCAAGACATCAACAAAGCCTTTGACAAGGTACGGCTCAATGTCCTGTTGTAAAGTTTACCCCACAGTTCGGTTATTCCCCATGACAGGTTAATCATTTTAAATCATATTTTCAAAACAGATGATTCAAGTCTTTTGTAGAAGTTATAATATAGCTCCTAGACCCATCTAGGTTGAAGATCTCTGAGGCTCAGTGTTTGGTCCGTTACTGTACTTTCTGCACACTTTTGATAACCACTTAACCAAACTGTCCCTCTGTGGCTCTTTTCTGACGATTTCTTGTTTCACTGCACAATCTCCTTTTTACATTTTATATCAAACACCCAATGTCCAAAATCAGGTGGTTTGTACTAGATATTCTCCAGCTTTATAATACACTAGAGGAGACCCCTGCGTACTCCGCACGCCAACCCCCAATGGAACCTTCCAAAAACATATGTTATGTTTTATTTATAATAAAGGTGTAGGATTAATAATAACCTCAAAACTAAGATGGTAAATAATGTTCAAATTAAATTATTTCTTAATTAATATTTAATAATGGTTAAAAGAACCAGCAAGGCTAACGTCTACACTTTAAACCCCTATCCTAAAAAGCTAGAAATACAAAAATAATTGCTTCAAATTTTGAAATCAGCTGTAATGGAAATATTGGAGCAAACAGCTGTATTATCTGTTATTTTATTAAATTTTTTGCTATGGTAATAAATGTAAATACATGTGTTAGTTTATTATTCTAGGCCTAACATAAGAATTTTTTTCGACTAAATTTACAAATATTTAAATAAAAAAATGTATTTTTTTAAATGAATTATAGTCTATGTTACTCAGGGATAGTGTCGCTTTTTATTAGTAAAACTACTTTTTCAATCGGTTCTGTAGTGCCAGAGATTACCACCTACATACAAACAAACAAACAAAAAACAAACTTTACCCCTTTATAATATTAGTAGGCCTATAGATTAAATAATTGTATAACATTTATAACATTATTTTAATTTTGAAAGTGTGTCAATATAATACAATGTCTAAGAACAGAAAATAATCAAATCAAAAATATAAAAATATTAAAATTTAGTGATTATATTAAATTCCTTGTCCAGTAAGTTATTTATATCTAGTAAACTACTCAAATGTTTTTTATTTTTTATTTTTAACACTGACAAAGGTTGGAAAGAGAGTATGTATTTGATGTAAGTTTATTTATATATTCCATTTGTTTACTGTATTTTCCTATCCATATACTTCTAAAATTATAGAATAATTAATCAATATTAAATTAGCAATTACATTTTTTTAAATTTAATTGTAACTAATTTTATTTTACGAAATATATAATTTTGGTTGAAATGTGTACAGGTAAATGAGAAAGAAACTATGGGATTATAAATTCGATTTAATGATATTGTTAGAAGTGAAAAATCAACATTGATTGTTGTTGTGCAGAACATTGAATTCATGGATTCAAATGCTATAAATATTTATAACTTTAACCCAACAGCAACAAAAACGTCATTAACAACGATTGTCATTTTTTTCGTTCCCAATGTTATATAAATTCATAGGAAAATTAAAAATAAATAATATTAAAACTCTATTGTGGTTCGAACTTCCGATAAATAACCCTACATTTTCCTATGTTTTGACAGTAATAGATTTTTTTTGATGAGTAGCAATAGTACAAATAATTATAGTTAGATTTGTAAGCTTCAGCATCACTGATAATACAGACATAGACGTTAAATCGAATTTAGTAAATAATCGTTTTACTTATGAGAGTTTGAATGAACTTTTAATTTATTAGTAATAACGTCTCACATTTTGAATTCAATTTGTATTTATTTTCGGAAATTTAACATTATAATTAAAGCATTAATATATTGTCAAGTATTGTTAAATATTTCTGTATTAAATGTGTACTCCTTTTAAAACTTTTCTAAACTGATTATAGTACAGACGAAGTAAGAATATTATTAACTTTTACTTGGTAATATTAAACTTACACCATTGTTTATAAAGTCAAATGACTGCGGTCTATGTAACAACTATAATTCTTTATCTAAGCTGTTTGTACATTACTATGGAGTGGGTTTACAATGTAAGCTTTAAGGTAACCAGACTTGTCTTGTGTTGTCTTAGCTCTTAGGTTTACTATTGTTTGCAACATAAATGTACTAGCATTTACACTATTCTACGAGTTCCAATGTGACTTAAGTATAATTAAGTAATAAACATTTTCAAGACTACAGCTCATATAAAAGAACTTACTTTTATGTTTATATATTAAAATAATTTGAAAACTTCAGGTTGGTAATACAAAAAAAAAATTACCCTAGATAAATCTCTTAGGGTTTTGTCTCCACAGACTTTTAAGCAAACAACGTTGTGCCTTTTAAGGGTTTTTTCCTTCTCATATATACCTTCTATAGACTCTTCCACCACCTGACCTTAACGCGAGCACAACTAGTTTGACGGTGTTGTCGCTACTCGTAAAGCTGAAAAGTTATATTAGCAATCGATTTTAGACATTTCACCTCCAGCGAGTATTTATTTTTGTATTATCTTTAGTGATGATTAATTGTAATACAATGGGTAGAGAGGACACCACTGTTTACATAAAGATGCTATTAAAAGAGTCAGAGAACGAATGGTGGCAAATTGTCCTATGAAAAAGTTATAATATCTTCATAATTTTAAGACTGAAAAAGTGCCACTTTCCACTTACTTTTAGAGTTTCTATACTTTCATGATGTTACTATCAGAGCGTTTTTTACATGTGATACAATTTTTAAAGAAAGTCATTGTGCCAGCATACAAATAAATTAAAAATTTTTCAGACTATTTTGACTTGTAAAACCTTCAAATGATAAATATGTTTCATGTTAATATATTTTATTATTATTAGTATTAATACACATTTCTGTGTATAAAAATACAATTGTAATTGTTTCACCCAAAAAAAAAACTAGTTGTGGTGAAAAATTTAACCTAACGACATTTTCCGCAACGGCTAATAGTGCGAGTTTTCTTACGTTAAGTGCAATAAAATTTGTGTTTTGTCTAATAAATTAAATCAGCAAAAAATTTAGTTTATAGTTTCCTTGCAGAATGGGTTTTTTTGTAGTTATAATAAAATTATATTGTAAAGGCAAAAATTACAGAGTATACTTCAAATTGCATGACTTAGTTTAACAACAGAGACATGTTACCATTCTGATATTACTCTTGCTAAATGAATGAAATACGTCACTAAACCACTACTACTTTTTTCAATTAATGCACACGTAGTTCATTTATGTTTTCAATTTATTACTTAATACAAATTTTTTTGAAATGCATTTACGGTTTTTCTGAAAACTTGTTAAACAGGTACTTTGTTTAATGCTATCGAATTGACATTAAAAGAGCTTTCATGAGGTATATTAGCGTGATAAAGCAACATGACGTTTATGTTCAGTGTTTTATATTTCCATGCAAATCATATTAATAAATATAATATTTATTTAATCTAAATATATTGTTATTTAAATATATTTTTATACAATGTTGCAATGGATGTGTAGGCGGCAATAAGTATAATAGTTGCAATGTTTTACCTTTTTTTAAGAAGAAAATCTTTATATGATTTTCAATACAAACAATATTGCATTTCAAAACCAATAAAAATATAATTAGTTATTATTATAATTTTTCATAATTTTTTTACTCAATAAAAACAGTTGTATAATCTAAAACACAGAATCCATCCTTTTAAAAAAACCACCTTTATTTTGGAACTTTTAAAAAAAATTCTTTTAACTTGTTCTAAGTCTACAAACTAATATCACTCCATGTTGTGCAAAATTTGGTATTGATATCTTTGTTCGTTATAAACTGTTGACATATAATTACAGTAATTAAAAAAAAAATAATGACAGGAAAAAGCATTAATTAAGACAAATCTTTTACTTTTTTATATTAAAACACTACATTTTAACTTGATAAATTAATTGTGACATATGTTTGTGCAAAAGCACATTAAAAAACTAACACTTTATATAAAAAAGTCGTTTTTTCTACTACCATTTCTCATGGTAAAGGACTGATTATTTTTACCTTCCAAATTTCTGCATTATTAGTAAAAAGTTCATAAATAGAAAAATTTTGTTTTGAGGTTAGGATCTATATTTATTGCCACTTCGCCCAAACAGTTTAATTATTAATTCATTGTGAGTATTTTATTGTTCATTTTTCTACGACTACTAGAGCCGGAGATATTTATTGAAAAAAGGTGCAGCGATGAACCAGAAATGCATCAAAAATTCACTTTTTCCTCAATGCCGTTAACCTCCATTGTGTTGAGATTGTAGGTTTCCACTTACCTGCTTGTATAAAAACAAACCAAAACAAAACATGACTTTAAATTTAAATTTCAATCCAATATAGATTTAAAAGCAATATAAATATAACAAAATTAATGAATTTACTAGTATAAGTAGATTTTTTAGTATAGAAATGAACATGTTTTAGATAATAATACCTAATATTTGGTAATATTAATTACGATAGATGTAAATCTAGTTTAATTTCAAATAGTATATGCGTATTATGATAATATTTAAACAGTGCACATCTCATGCAACCATTAAAGCAGTTACCGTCAAATATAAAGGGTGAGATCTAAGTATGGAAACGTCTTTATACTGCATATATCTATGATGTTGAGTGAGGAAGAAAGAAATGTTGTTGTAAATAGTTTAAATATCTGCATCATTTTAAATTTTCGATGGCCGTCTTGGGTCCGCAAAATTGAACCGAACTTATTCTTTTTAAATAACACATGACAAATGTTATAAGGAACACTTTTTCACTATGGTGTACCCCATTTTTCTGTGAATTATGTACCGTCATTTTTAAGTTAGAAGCATTCAAAGTTGCAAACAGAAACATTTTTATAACAACAAAACTAGATACAACGCTTCACATGAATTATTTCATTTAATTTTACGGACATGATGCATCAAATAACAAACTTTGAACAATTGAGT